>JAAGKR010004177.1:0-64748 GCA_011419295.1 Clarias macrocephalus
TAGTGTCCTGGAGATGTTGTCTGAGAGGACTGCTGCTCCAGCTCTGCTAGGGTGCAGTCCATCGGTGTGGTAGAGCCTAGGACGCTCCCAGAAAACATTCCAGTTATCAACAAAGGGTAATCTCTGTTGTTGACACCAAGATTGTAACCATTCATTAAAAGCGAACAATCTACTGAACCTCTCGATTCCTCGCTGGAATGTGGGAAGCGGTCCGGATACGATGATCCTTGTCGTGGGTGACGTGCTGCGGACCTTCTCAACCAGGCTCCTGAAGTCCTTCTTCAGGATCTCCGTCTGCCTCAGCCTGGTGTCGTTCGTGCCAGCATGAAGGACCACAGCTCCAAAGTTCTCCCTCAGGGCCGCAGGCACCTGCGCAGCAACATCAAGAACACGAGCACCAGGTAAACAGCGAGTGCGCACCTTACCTTTAGCCGTGGTAGCACGGACGTGCCGGACGATGGAGTCTCCGATGACCAGCGCGTCGTGTACCGTCTCGCGTAGAGGAGCGAAGCGGTTTCGGGTCGGGATCTCGAAGACGGGCGATGGATTAGTACCAATTTTCTATAATCTTTGTAAAACTGGGATTCTGATTGTATTTTTGTGGGGTTCGAGCCTCAAACTGCCACTGCTGAGCCCTTGAGCAAGGCCCTTATCCCTATCTGCTCCAGAGGCCTGTATCCTAGCTGACCCTGTGCTTTGATCACAGCTTTCTACAGTAACTGTGATATATGAAAAATTTATTTCACTGTGCTGTAAGGTACATGTGATATTGATTCAATCATTAATGAGAATTTGGTAACGCAAAAAGAAACTATGATGAACCTGAGACTATTCTAGTCATATTAAATGATTAAATTGGCTACTGCTAACTTAATGAAAACACCAAGAAGGCAGCTAAAGATGTATATTATTAAGTACAGCAAAAAAGTAAATAAATGAACTCACAAATGTAACATTTGATTGAAACATGTAATTTACAGGTAAAGTCTGTCTAAAGGGGTCAATAAAATTTCCCAATTAACTCACTCCCAATGTTCCTAAAATAGGACCATAACCAGGATAAAATGGCTAATGAAAATATTTGAATTTTACATATGAATGTACAGTAAAACGGATAACATTATATAAATTATTTTATGACTATGTTGTTGTACATGATGTTAATCTTCTATTCCTTTATGTAGTAATCAATGATTCAGCTGAATGGAGTCTCCTAGGTCTTTCTGTCTTGCAAGACCCAACAATATTTGTTAGTTTCATGGTAGGTCAGAATGAAGCTACCCCAAGTAAAAAGTAAGTCTCAAGTAAAGATATAATCCAAAGACATGCAGATTAGGCTAATTGGCGTCCCCAAATTGCCTGTAGTGTGTGTGCCCTGCGATGGATTGGCACCCAGTCCAGGTAAAGTTGCCCTGGAGCAATTATCAGGCCCCCCGGGATGCTGAATACAGGATAAAGTGGTATAGTGAGTGAAGTAAACAAGTAATTCAATTAAATGAAATTTTAAAATAAATAGTGAAGCTAATTCATACAAATCATGCAGGCTTTTTAAAATTGATGTTCCTCACTTTCTATTGGTAAAACCCTTATACATCAATGGAAATATATAGGTCTTCACCTGAGGCATTCTTATGACTATAAAAACTGATATTTCAGTTTAACTTCACAACTCAATTTGGTGTTCCTTGGGTATTTGAGTTATGTAACTTTAAATGGCAAACAAAATTTGAAACTTCTGCTTTTGCTTTTGATGTTCTTGAACCACAGGTTCTACATACAATAATTGTAAGCAAAGATCTTTGGGAGCATAGCTACTGTTCAGTGTCCCGGTTATCTGAGAATGAGCAGTTTTTTTTTAATAACCTTGTCTAATATGTTATATGGTTGTTTGACTGGTTAAATATTGACCTCATAGAGGTCCCACTATTTAAATTTTATTAAAATACTATTACTATTTTATTTTATTGTAATCATTTTCCTGATTTTTTAATACTTATGGTCACAAACCAAATTTAATTTAAACAACTGTTTCCCCATGAAATGGTTGAACAAATCAATTGAGTTTCATCATGCATTTTATGCCTGTCTGGATAGTGCTAAAATTGTAAAACATCTCTGGAAATCTGATTGGCTTGTTGTGCACATATGTTTTTAAAACCATAATTAATCTAAAACCATGTACAGACTAGTACACAGACAGAGTGCAGATGATTTCAACCTAATCAGAACTGAAAAATTATTCAACGATGTCAGTCCTGAGAAATTGGTTTTACATTGTTTCCCATGTTTCTTTAGTGAGACAGTGGCACTCCTGCCAGCCGGCACTGATTACTTGTCTTATTCTCATCAAAACAGCTCCTGGAATAGCTCGTGGGAACAGCTACACTCCATAGGTCACTCCCAGAACAATGAGTAGTTCTGCTGGACTCATTGTGAGCATGAAGGAAACAGCAAATTACTTTTTTTTTCTCAAGGAAAACAACTTTGACAATGAATCGTGATAATGCTATTGCTCGTGTAGCATAATAATGTTTCTATGAAAGTGAGGTATGAAAACTGAAATAAAATTTTATATAGGTTCATTTGTCAATTGTATTTTGTATTTATAGTCGCACAAGTGTGCAAAAATACATCGAAAGAAAAAAGCAAGATTACCACAGCAAATAAGTAAACACATTAACTCGAAACAGAAAGGGTGGGTTCCTTGTTGAAAATCACATGATCATGGCTAATTGTTTACAGGGTGCATCAATCTTTCTAAAAATGAAGAACTGGAGGATGTTTACACTGAGAGTGCAGAAAATATGAATCTGCTTATGTTTTTATTTGTGCTCATTTTTTATTATTTTTTTAATTAAGTGAATTCATAAAAAAAGATTTTCTTCTGGTTTTGCTGTTGTGTCTTTGGTTTTGTTGTTTTGATGTCCTGCTGCTGTAATTTGCACTTGATTGGAGTGCTTTGTTTTTGTATTGTGGAATCAAGCATAGCTAAAATATACCTTAGAAACCTTATAGTTTATTTGTAGAGTTAACACGAACAAAATAATTACACTGATCATGTGTATAAAAGTTTTATTATATATTTAAAAAACAAACAACAATAATAGTTTACTATGTTCAGTGTAAAGTCATGATATGTCATTCAATAAGTCACTAAATCTTATAAAAAAATCTAAAGTAAACAACTTAAAAAAAGAAAAAAAAACAGCATTTAAAAATACTTAAGTGCTTTATAAGTTATTTTAACAGTAGCATCTGGTATCGTGTGTCATACCTGAGTATTCTATATGAAATCAGATCCTGGTACTTGCAAACGCTACAAACAGTATAAAGCTTATTGCATCTAGTATGTTCTCAGTCAAAACAAGTAAAAAACTAAGCTCATCACACACAGTCGGTACTTCCAGAAACATCCCGTAGCTGCTGTAGGATCATTGATTTCAGTGCACTGTACCTATTAAAGAAAAATAATGTTTGAATTTAGCTTTCAGGGTTCCTGCAGGTTAGGTCCTTTTGAAAATAGTACTTTATGTAACAATACTAAAAACAGTAATAAGATTTGTTGTTTGTGAAAAAACATACTTTTCTGTCAGTTTTGAGATCTCTCTCTCCTCTTCTTCCATCAGTTTTGTGACAAAGCTGTTCAACACAGGCATCTCAAACTTAATGTACTGTGCAACCTGAAAAACATAAAAACAACCAACTTCTGTATTGTGGTGGTAACATCTCAAGACATCGTACCATCACATAGTTTAATCTTGAGTTTAGAAAACTTTTATCTATTTACCTATAAAAGAATGGCAGCCTGGGAAAGCTAGTCATGTTTTTTTTAAAAACAATTAAAAAATTTCCTTCTACATACAGTACAGTTCTGGGATCTACAGGCTGCTTTTTTCATGCATCTCATGAAGGTGACATGATATTTTGACAGCCTGCACCGAACACAACAGAATTAATTAGACTTGCGTCCATTTGTCTATATGGCATTTAACTATCCTTCAACTTGATTAAAGCTTGACATTAACTGTGTAAGGAAATTGCAGTTGGCATCTTTAGGCAAACTAAATTAACTGCATTTACTAAACTAACTACTTACTTAACGGCACAAAGCCGTTATCCAATTGCCAATAACAATCATGGCAACAGTGCGAGAGTGACAGACAGTTCTGTTGGTGGCTTTGTTAATGAGGTTAGAGTGGAACGGTCAGATTGGTTCAAGCTGACAGAGATGGAGGATGTACAGTAGTAACTCAAAATCACTTTTGGATGGATGGGCTACAACAGCAGTAGGCCAAACTGGGTCTCACTCCTGTCACCCATGGGCTTTGACTAACCCAAACTGGAAAAATGAAGATTTAAAAATAAATAAATTCTTCAGCTGTTTAGGGTCGTTTCGTGTGTGCCCATTTTGTGCCCATTCTAGCACTAGTTTCTTATGCTTGACAGACAGAAGCTGCAAAATTCTACCATACTGACTAAACTATTTAACTGTTGTGTAAATATCCCAAGAGATTAGCAGTTATAGAAATACACAAAGCAGCCCATATGACACCCACACCCAAGCCGATGCCACATTATAGCTGATTAAAGAAATGAATGAATGTGTAGTTTTTCCCTAATAAAGTGTAAAGTTTGTCGTCATGCCAACATGCAGGGTGATTCACTCAAAAGATGCCCCAAATATTCTGCAGTAACTCTCGCTAACACAAAGCAATCTGAATGAAACAATGTACAGTGTCCTCCCTCAGTGTATGAAGTTTTGAACACGCCAGGATGCCCGAGTTGAACCGATGAGGTTGGCGCCAGACAGCCATCGCACTGGTCACCAGTTTGTTCAAGAGATGTCAGAGTAACGTCATTCAGGAGCTCAAAGCAGTCAGATACTTTCACAGCAAACTGGTTCCAGGCGTTTGTGAGGGACAACTATATCCAAGCTGATATGTTCAGGAACACGGAGTGCTGCATCAAAACATCTAGCAGATCACTTCCAGGATCAGATATAATGGAATCGATTGCACATACGTCAAGATAGCATACTGTATTTTTTGGATTCAGATTGCTTAATCATAGTGTTAAGCGGAGTTATCACAGAATATTCTGGGCCTCATTCGAGTGAATCATCCTGCACATTATTAACAGTAAAATCACATACTCGTCTCATACTCATCACATACTAATTCCCCCCCCCCAGAATTCACCTACAGCAACAAGTATACATATAACTGTGACTATTAGACTGTATACATGTGTTTAATGATACAGGCAGAAAAGACTCACATCATAAGTAACCTCTTCACCCAGGTCCTTTTCCATAATGAAAAGTTTGGCAATTTTTTCACATGGGCCATGTAGCACACGGGACACCAAGGGATACTCGGCGTCTTTAATCTTCGTCCTTTCTGTATTGGTAATAATAATACAAATATTACAACGTAATACACACCAGGCTGGCAGTAATCAGAAAGAATAAAAACGACAAGAAAAAAGCAAAGCAAAAAATAAATAAATAAATAAATTTTAATAAACGTTACCTCCTGATTGATGTACGAAATAAAGCGCAAATTCATCTGCTTTATTTTCAACCTGCAGAAAGACAGTATGATAAACTATATAGCTTCAGGGTTAAAGAGATGTAAGGTTTACTCATATAAGACTCACGTTCGTGAAATACGCTTACTTAAAGTCTTGTAAAATTAAAAAATGACATACCCGAAATTTATTCAGCAGCAGAGTCAGCACTTGTTGTGCCGTCATTGAACTGCTCACACGGACATTAGTTACTGACGCATAAGCTGGGGTGAAAATTGATGTCTGAAAATATAAACAGAAAATTACTGGATCTATTGAAAGATAAAGAACTTATAATACAAATAATAAATATCTATTCCTGTATATGAGATCAGTCGTTATCCTTGCATAGAGAGATAACGTCTGAGAGGCTCCTCTCTATTTTGCAATCCAAAACAAACTTTGTCAGTATAAGAAAATACAAGGACAGTACGTTTCCCTACTTTTTCACTTCATATTTAAAAAAAATGAATGACAATATTCATGGGTATTCATGTAAAACTCCCCTTCATGTCCTGTTTACTTTGATGCTCTCGAGGACAGTACAGTATACCCATCCACCCTCGCTATCATCATCCACTCCCAAGACAAATGGTTTAAATACGCAGCTTCCCGTCCATTTTCTCCACATCTGCAGAAAGACCTTTTTGACCAGGATGATCCCTAACCTTGAAGAGTGCTGATGAGAAAAGCAGGTGACAGGGCTTTGTGGAGAGCGTGCTGCTGCCAGGGGAACGCCTGCACAGGAAAGCACTCCTTCTCAACACCTGCACCCATCCATTACAGCTCAGTGACTCAAAGGACACTCGCACAACCAACACTTCCTGTTACACATGCTGCTACAGTCATTACCGAGAGCTTCAGGGCTCCTTGCCAGCCACGGGACGTGATCGTTCCCTACAAACGCTATTGTGCTCATCCTTACTGATGTTCCTGAAGACATCCATTACGCTTCAAGTTTCTTTTCTTTAAGAGGCAAGCATTTAAACAGGTTCCCAGGACAGGATGTGAAATTTAAAAATGTTTAAGATTAGCACAACATTTCACCTTGTGGTTGTAAAAGTGCCCGTTTATGGAGAAACGATGCCTTTTAACCCTTTGTAAGTCTCCCGACGATCGCTGTTTGGACCTTCTTTGGACGTTCATGAAGCTGGCATCGCTTCTCGTTCTTGGAAGTTGAGGAGTTTCATCTTCTGAACTAAGACCATCAACACCTACAGAAGACGGGACAAATCCGATGAACACTTTTACACTTGATGAAACCTGATGATGTTTAGGAGTGGAACAGTGGCTAGTGTGTGCACGAGATGGAAATGCTCGGTCATAGAAAAATTATCTGGAAAAACAACGTGGCTAAAAATAAACAATACAAAAATACAACCTATACACAATTACTGCCAGTGAGTCACGCACACAAATAGTCACGAATTACTGCTGTTTGGAGAGATTACTATGTAATTATGTGTGGGATAAATACAAATGTATTTACAACAATAAAACTTTCACAGTAATTTCATCTGTCTATCATGGGTTAACACAAAAAATAATAATAAAAAAAAAGCTTGGGACTATTTTAGGACTCACTGTTTTTCGCTTGGACAGCAACTTCATTGTTGTTTGACTCAAATGACAACCGGATGGGACTCTGTTGATTTTCATTCCTGTTGACAAAGATAGCACAGAAGATTTTGATATTTATATAGCTCGGTTTAATTAACGTTAGGCGCTTGAAGTTGATCATTTATGTCTGATAGAGACGTGGACATTTTTGAACAGTTATTTTATCCGTGACATTTTCTGACATATTTACTTGGTTCTATTCCCAAAATTTTAACAAATAAGTAGCCAAATTTAAACCACTCGGCAGTAACTAACGATGCTGCATACATAACCAAATGCTCATGCTTATATTCCATAATGCAAAAACCCAAATAGTTTACCAAGAGGAGTGCAGTATAAAAAATCAGCCGGGTGATTGGATACGCACCCAGTCTGTCTCTCTCTCTCTCACACACACACACACACACACACACACACACACACAGCTAACTGGGGAAATTCACCATCAGTTTGAAAGATTGTTCTGTTTTGGTGGACTTTGCCAGCGAATGACTTTAAAGCATTTTTTTCTCATTTTCTTAAAACATCAGCTTCTGCATGGTCCAAGTTTACGTACCCTCGAACATCCTCTTTGTTCCCTAACTCCTGCCTGCCATGGCTGTTGCATTTTTGTTGCAGTGTCATGCACATTTTGTTGTGTTCTATTTCGATCAAATTTGTTAGACTTTAAGTGTTCTTATGAATATGAATAGTGATACCTTATTTTCGTGTATGATTAAACTTGCAAATAATGCAAATAATTGAACATATGCTTGTTCCTCACCCTCAGTCACTCAGTCTGGTGGTGCCGGAACTAAAAAGTTTGGATATCACTGCCATAATGTATAGTCTTTAGAATTCCATAAAGAATTTAATCCGTACAAGTCAATATAATACAAAGCATGTAGGATTGTCAGCAACCAAGTGAGAGGGTCACTGAATTGTGGCTTATGGAAGCTTCATGTTTACTTGCACAAGGAGAATGCTACATGTGTGAAACGACACAACCTGTTTCTACTCAGCAAAAATCACGAACAGTGTGGGTCATTAGATATCTTTTAAAAGAACTATGCTTTACATTTATAGGTTAGGGGCCTTGCTCAAGAGACTAACAACATCTGTCCTGGGTATTTAGCTAAATAATGCACTCACATGATGAAAATGATAAAAGGATTGAGATTTACTTTCATGAAAGTAAATGTTAGTCGTGGGTGTGGCTCAGTCCCACCCACCTGTGGTCTCTCCCTGGGCTCTCTGGCCGCCATAATCCTGCACTGGCGAAGTGGAAGCGCTCATGGTCGTCCTGCATCTGCAGTCTGATTGGCCGCCTCAGACCCCAGGAGATGTTGAGTAAACCCTCCATAATCAACTCACCCCCCTCCTGCAGGGAGAAAAGAAATAATAATAATTGTGAATTCTTCTATTGGACTGAGGAAATCCTGCTGGCTCATGTCCAGCCCAGCTCTGTTTCAAGTCTACGTGCGCGAAAGCAGTCAAGAGCACAAAGTTCCTCTTCTGAGACTCTCGAGCAGTGGAAAGTCACATTGGGAGGTGTCCGCTTCACACAATCTACCTTAGGTCATGTCTTGGAAAGTTGCACTGAATCACGACAAAGTGGTGTATTAAGTCACGTCCACATTTTTGCGTATGTGTCAAAACATGCAATGCACATGGCCGATATTCTTAACTCTAGTCTAGATTCATTTATTAAGTTGTAACACCAAAAAATAAAAAGATTTTAGCCAAAACTCTTAAAATGCAGTACTTTTAACTCTTAAAACCATTTTTATTAAATATATGGAAAGTTTCGCAGTATAGACAGGATTCAACTCTTTTTTTTTTTTTTACCACAACCTAGTTGTGCTGAAATGAATTTTATTTCATTTAAATCAAATGAATAAGCTGGGAAACTTTAAAAATGGGCCATACAGGCAAAGCACATAGCACAGATACACATAATCACATGTTTTTATGGTTGATTCTGGTTGCATGTTTTTTGCGACTTTTGGGGAGCAGTAGAATTTACATGGGTTAAAAGTAATAATAGCTTTTATTCTTCATGACGTATCCGAAAACCCATTCTAATGTCTGAAACCTCCCCTGTTGACACACACAGACAGGACTTCTATATACAGTAAGCATTATTATATTATTTTATTATTATTATTATTATTTTAATGTATTTATTTTTTTTATCATTAATTGACCAATGTTGTGTTCCATACTGCTTGTGTTTTAAGAGTTCATATACTGTATCTACAGTACTGTGCAAAAGTGTTTATCAGGTCTGTGTTATTATGTACAGAACCAACCATTCACAACTTCCAAACATGCAAAAAAAATAATAATAATAATAATAAATTAATTCAATTACTGAATAATATTTAAAATGTCTGTAAAGAAAGCAACATATTACATAACAGACTAGTTTATAATACTGAATGTAGGCTCCTGGGCTTACAATGAAAATTTTAAAAGGAGCAAGTGTGACAAAGTCACCAGAAGAACTCCATAAGTAAAACAGCTGGATGTTTTAATGTTTCTGGTTAGAGTTCTTCTGGTAAATTTGTCTGGTACCCTTTTCCTGGAATCCCCTTTTAAAATCTGCAGGGACAAATATTTTCTCTTAAAATACCCAGACTACATAGCATCTTATTTCTAGCTCTCCACCACTGAATGCCGACTGCAATAGGCCATACAATACAATTACAAACTGCAGTATAGCAGCTGAAGGCAAACGTGTCATGTGAACACATGCCTAATCCTTTCAGGATCTAGTTGGATAATCCTCCTACGATCCCCGTGTGAGAACTGTACATCACATGGTCAAAAAGACAGGAGATTACTCTGCATGGCAAATATAGCTGCCTTTAATACATCAGTGTCCTAATTCCTAACTAGCAACATGATTTATTTAACTTAATATTTTCACGTTTGCTTAATGAACATTTAATTAGGTTTAATGTCTAGTTTACCAAATCAATGTAAGCATTCAGACATACGGTAACTAAATAAACAGCACTTAGTTCGCTTAGTTTAATCTTCGTGCAGAAGTCATCTTGCAAAGGCATTAGAAGTATTAGTATTATTAGTAGTATAATTAGAAGTATTAGTAGGCAGGTTTCCAAGTTCTGACCCT
Source organism: Clarias macrocephalus (assembly GCA_011419295.1). Classification (NCBI taxonomy): domain Eukaryota; kingdom Metazoa; phylum Chordata; class Actinopteri; order Siluriformes; family Clariidae; genus Clarias; species Clarias macrocephalus. Next base: position 10,307 of record JAAGKR010004177.1, read on the forward strand.
GGAGTGAATTAGTAATTAATAGTACACTGAGTTCAAGATTATTGCCTTTTTTGAACAAACAGTTGAAAAGATTTACAGACATTAAATAGACCTTTTAATAGAAATGACTTAAATTACAGTTACTGATTAAATTTACTGTAAATAATAATTATACCTCGTTTCCCAACAATAATGTAGCATTTAATTGCATTTGTATTTTAGGAGTATTAATGTTTATTTATGCACCCTCTTAACTGTAACCAGCCCTCATACAGACCCGGTTTCATCAGGTACACTTCCAGTATGTTGTACATTATTTTTAGACATCAAATTGTCAAGCAATTTGGTAAGACAATATACGATTAGAAAACTCAGAATCTCAGGATATGATCCCCATACACCATTTTATGATACGTTATTCACACCAGTTACAAAAGTTCTTTTGTGACCAAATGAGTTCATACTGGCAGACAATAATAATAATAATAATAATAATAATAATAATAATAATAATAAATAGACTCTTAGCAGGATGCATGGACACATTTTTATAGTTTTAGGATGAATTTTTGACCAGACCTCCATAAAGATTTTCTAAGGTCACCCTACTTACATAACGCAATATGCATTGGTCTATGCAGAGGTTTGTAAAGCAGGTGGAATCATCTAGCCTCTGTTACTCTGTGTTTTGCACGAGGACTAAAGTACAAGGGGACACTGATTGAGGATTTATCAATGTTTATTTCATAAAACCAAGAATGTTTATTGCATTTAGACCATACACTAATCTTTTTCCCCCCCTAGTTACTTATCTCTTACATTTTTGCACACAAATCAATCTCTTCATACATTACATTAAAGGTTCATAAGTTTCTTTGACCCTACAGCTGCATTTTTACTTTTACATCGAACATTTAAGCATAACAGTGACATATAACTGTAATTACCAACGTTGCACACAAATCTAATGGCGCACATAGTACCTGGATATACAGTATGGTATCTGGATGTTTCACTACATTTTGGTTTCTTCTTGTTATTTGTTGTAAGGCTTGTAAAATTTATATTTAATACATTTTCCACAAACTTATTCATTTCCTGTTCTTCCTGTTGAGTCAGAGTCACTTGAACTTGAAACTAACAGCATGTGCAACCAACACTTAGACTCTTTATATTTCTCAGTACAAATATATACTGTATACACACACACACACACACACACACACACACACACACACACACACACAGTATATAATCAAAATATATATATTTTTATATTTAAAAAAAAGTGATGTAATCAATCTTTGATTTCATGAATAAAGTTTTTATCAAAATATATAATATTCTGAACCTGTTCAAACCTTAATTCTTCATACACATGTTCCACATAAACTGACTTGTACTTACTCAGGATGTTCTACATTGCAAATTCATATAATTTTGCACAAGTGCGGACACATAACATTTACATTAAATTTTCACTCAGTACCTAAACTTGTATACCTTTATTATAGGTTTAATTATGTGAAAAGGGCAAATTTTGCATTACTTTCCCCTTAAACATTTTTCAGTCCTGAAATAATCCTTCAGCACACGAACAATAAAACAGATGACTGAGAAGCTGAAGCCTTCCAACAAACATTCCCACATGGATCCCTGAGGTCCTGTAAGTGTATACGAGGGTGAAGTGGTTGATGTGCTGCTGGCAACAGACTGAGTGAGGGCGAGTGCATGTGCATGTGTGTGTGTGTGTCCTCCTGTGTGAGCTAGGTGGAGGGCTGATTGCTCCCAGGGCTTCATTGTGTCTGAAATATAAACAATCAGGGCAGCTGCAGCAGTGAAGCATGGTCATCTGCCACGCCACAGCTTCCTCCACCCTCCCAGCTCAGCACACACACACTTCCTCCAGAGAGAGCGAGGTCAGTGCATGGCTATATTTAGTGCCATGAGCCTTGGCTTACACCCCACAGTGGTATAAAAGGCTGTGCCTGTAGAGCAGATCAGACACAGCTCACAGACTCACAGGCAAGCAGCAGCTCCCTGACACAGCACGGTATCAGGACTACATTGTATTTCACAAGACAGACATAGATTCACTACAGGTGAGTACTTGCTTTGATTTAGGAAGCCAGAAGTTTTATGGTACATTAAAAAAGTTTAACAATGCTTGTTTTTCATTACAATAAAAAAAAATGCAAAAGTAGCTCACTAACACTTTGATCATGTGTCTCCAGCATGAAGCCGAGAAGACTGCTGTTATCCGTGGCTCCTTTGCCCACAATAACGGAGACGCACGAGGATGCCTCACAGACGGGATGCTCCTCGCAGTCTATGGAGGACTATGTTGACTCTATTAAAAAGTTGGCCCAGCCTGCATTCGGCCCTGTCCGGGTTGCGCGGACTCTCAGGCCTCGTCTCTTTTCCAAGCCTCTGGACAAACACTTGGGAAGCTGCAGCCCGCTTCACTGTTCCTACAGGACCCCGCGGTCACGTGTAAGCGAGCTCTCACAGAATTTCAGCAGCCACAGAGACCCCGTGGACTGGCTCTTCGCACAGACACAGTTACCTGCACCCCGAGACGAGGTGCGCAGGACTGACAGTGCCCCAGCTGCCCTGAGGTTACTGTAATAAACTACACACCACTGACCGGTGTTCCACTGGACTGAGAAACGATACACTGGAGGATGTTGGATGTGGAATAATAGTTTAACTTATTAGTGTGTGTGTGTGTGTGTGTGTGTGTGTGTTGTATTTATGTTTAAATTATGTGTTGTAAATAAAGTTGAAAATTTGAAAGTGTGGTCATCTTTAGGCTACCTTTTTTTTCAATGTACAGTATTATGTACAGCATTATGACGATCCTTTAAAAAAATCAACATCATGCAAACAGGAAGCAACAGCACATACTGAAAACAGTCAGAGGGTGGAGTGCCAAAGGAAGATTTTGAAAATAACATGCAGCAACCTATTTTTCCAATTCTTTAGGTTTCGTCAACCATTTCTTCAGTTATTAAGTATTTTAATTCACTAACTTATTTATTATAATGAGTACAACGGTTATTAGGAATCTCTATTATCTCATATGAATCTCACATTAAAATGCTATAAAGTACAAAGGCTGGTCAGGATGGAACCTTTAAAGATAAATCTACTGTACATGAAGTTTGTTCTTTTGTCTGATAAAGAGCTTTTAAAACCCATTTTATAATTTAAGCCTCATGGCTGTACCTAAAAAGAGTTTGAAATGCTTTATTTTTCCAGAAGAAAAAGTTCTTGTTACAGAATGGTACCTTTATTATGTATATTATGTATATTTTATGTTAATATTACTACCTAATTAGCTCCACAGATCTGTTATTGCACACGCATGTACTGTAAAATATGTTCCCAATTCTATTTAGAAATTAACTTTTTAAATCCAGCCCTCCAACACAGATTTTTTAAATCCAAACACTCTACATCAATCAATCAGCACTGAATTAATTTATACATAAAAATTTACATGTAATACACGTCTTCTGTAGATATAACAAAATGCCTTTTATAAACAACCATAAAAACTGCTTACTACATGGTTGTACGATATAAAGAAAATATAATGGAATTTACATCATATTCTAAATAAAAGAAATTCACCTAGAAAGGATATTCTGTATACTCAAATAGTTATCTGACTATATACAATTTTATATTCTTTGAGGAGGACAATGCATTTCTTTGCACATTATAATTATACAGTACAGACCAAAAGTTTGGACACACCTTCTCATTCAAAGAGTTTCCTTTATTGTGTTCTTTAGCCCAAACAAGTCTAATCTGCTTGTTGCCTGTCCTTAGCAGTGGTTTCCTAGCAGATATTCTACCATGAAGGCCTGATTCACACAGTCTCCTCTTAACAGTTGTTCTAGAGACGTGTCTGCTGCTAGAACTCTGTGTGGCATTGACCTGCTCTCTGATCTGAGCTGCTGTTAACCTGCGATTTCTGAGGCTGGTGACTCGGATGAACTTATCCTCCGCAGCAGAGGTGACTCTTGGTCTTCCTTTCCTGGGGCTGTCCGCATGTGAGCCAGTTTCTTTGTAGTGCTTGATTGTTTTTGTGACTGCACTTGTGGACACTTTCAAAGTTTTCCCAAATTTTTCAGACTGACTGACCGTCATTTCTTAAAGTAATGATGGCCACTTGTTTTTCTTTACTTAGCTGCTTTTTTCTTGCCATAATACAAATTCAACCTCTTTGAATGAGAAGGTGTGTCCAAACTTTTGGTCTGTACTGTACACACACACACACACACACACACACACACACACACACACACACACACACACACACACAAACCATAATCAATAATCAATAATATATTGCTCTACAAACATGCCTAAATGTCAGAAGATTATTAGCGGTCAACAGGCTCCCTCTGCTGGTTAAAATCCCACACTGCAGAATGTTTTTAAAATTAAACAAAATTCAGACTGAGCCTATAACACACAATAAACGCTATGGACTACTATCTAGTAAATCTAACTTTGTCCAGGCACATTTCTGGTATATTTGTGATGTTCTCCACCCCATCGTCTTTCCCTATTGCAATCTTTGCAACATACACTCACTGAGCGATGTATTAAGACTGCCATATTAAAAGTGGGTAATAGTGTCTCAAAACAGCCTCATTTGTTCTTGGCACTGATTCCACGAAATGTTGACGACATTCCTTACAGATTCTGGTTCACGTTGACACAAGTTTTGTATGTTTTTTCAGACGTACTGTAATTTCATGCTGTGACTCTCCTGTTCTACCTCAAAGCTGTTTTGATGGATTCAGATCGGGTGACTGAGAAGACCACAGAAGAACACTGAACTCGTCATGCGCATGAAAACAGTTAACGATGATTTTTCGCTTTGTGACATGCTTTGTATCATGCTGGAAAACAAACCTCACTATACAAATGGTCCTATATCTTAGACTCATTGCTTGCATTTACACTTTGCCATGTTGAAGAAATGTATTGAATATAAATACAATTATTTGTTGTGAAATAGGTTCTTTGTGACTGTTAAACTAGCTCAATCTGGCAATTCAAAGAGCTGTTCTGAACAGATCTTCCACCAAGGATGGGAAATGTAATTCCTGCCCCAATGCATGTTGTAGTTAATACCTCTGACCACTAGGAGCAATAATAACTGTATGGAAGCTAAGTGGGGCACTTACTTTATTCCTGATGATCATGCATCATCTATTAAGTGAAAATAATCAAAGAATCACTATACTATACTATTATCCAATATATCCACATATACACTGCCCATCCAAAGAAGTCACCCCTTAGATTTAACTAAACAAATAGGAAAGTCTTCCATTGTATCATCACTGCAGTGATCAGTATGGTTCAGCAGGCAAGTTACTGAACCCTTACTAATAAAGTAAGGAGCTTCTTGTTTCTTAAACAACCATGTCTGAAGACATATCCTGTGGCCATGGCAAAGATGTTGCTCTGTTTCAGAAGCATCAAATTATTTTCCTGCATCAAGCAAAGAAAACACACTAAGGAGTTGCTGAAACTACCAAAATGAAGAACTGTAAAATACATTATTAAAAGCTGGAAGAATAGTGCTGAACCATCATCTTAAAGGTAGAAATGTGGTCAGAAAAACATCCTAAGTCTGATTCACAGATCTTTTTTTTTCACACATGGATTAGCCAATACAGAGTCCAGACCTTAATCATTGAATCATCTAATCTTTGGAATGTGCTGGAGAAGACTTTACCCAGTGCTCCAGCTATCCCATCAACAACACAAGATCTTGGCAATTAAGCTTACTGAAACAATGACACCATTAATGTCTGCTGTAACCAAAAATGTGTCTCAATGAAATAATAGAGCTTTTTTTTGGCAGGGTGGGGTAGAAATCAGTCAATCAGGTGGCAACAGCACAATAAAAAAAATTAAATAAAAAAAATGAAACTAAACAAGAATCTGAAGCTATTATTGAGCACAAAGTCAATGTGTAAACATCCAGTTTTGGGGAGCCTGTGCCCATGACAGAATCAGATTCTCATTTTTGGCCGACTGGTGCCAGACAGCCTTGTTTGAGAATTTCTTAAATGCTGATCTCCTGGTATTAGAACTGCTCATCTTGGATTATAACAAAAAAAAACATCTTTAGCATTTACTCAAAATAGTGCGATAAAGAGAAACCATCCCCACACAGTGGCATTCTTGCTAACAGAAACGTTTTTGATAAGAGAGGTCAGTGTAGTATGGTCAGACTGACAAAAGCTACAGTAGCTTAGATCATTTATGGTTTTAATTAGATTTGAACCACTAGGCCACTGGAAAGACTGGAAAACCCAGAAGTGAAAAGGGCAGCAGTGTCGGTATGGTCTGTGAATTCTGCCTCTGAAAGTCCCTCACATTTCCCTTACATCATCTGCGTCAGTTTCATCGCCTTAGTTCCGAACTCTTCCCGAATGGATTTAAACATGACCATGTTTTTGAAATTGAGAATAGGAGTTCTATTTATAAGCATGAGCACAATAATAGCATTTCCACTTCGAGCCTTAGAAAAACAGGAAACCTTGTTTCTGTTCACGCATAGGTTTCAAAAGATCTTCATGGCTTATTCATTCAATACCTGCTCATCAACATGTTGAAACCTGTGGTGTAGAATAATTCATATTCAGTTGCTGAGGCATGCACTCTGTACATGGGAACCTGTAAGCTGATCACATGCGCATGGAGTGTGTAGGTATAAATATAATGAATTCATTATATCACCTGGGCTGCCATAATTATTATCATATTTTTTTTTCAATTGATGCATTACTACTACAGAATGTGTAATATTATGCTACTTCGATATTTGTTACCATTAAGTAAGAGTCTTGAGGATATTCCATAGCCGGATTAAAACTGAGTAAAAAAAGATGAACAGACAGTGACATGTTTACTTTGGACCTCTGGGAGTCTGATGAGAAGGAGTTAAAAAAAAATTTTTTTTTTTAGGGAAAAACAGAACTATAGGATTCATCACCCCCCACACACACCCACACACACCCACACAACTGTCAGAAAAATCTGCATCCATGAACTTGAAGCCTCACCCTTGGATTGTTTACTTCATCTGACTCACATCCTGCTCAAGCAAAACTCCACTCTCAATCGGTCATTATGTAATATCACTGCAACAAACTTGTTACAAACATTTGGCCTTGATCACTATAACGTGCTTAATCATTATACTACTTAAATACTAACCATAATACTTCCTGAATTGAATTTCAGTTAACTTAAAGTTATCAAATGTAAACATTACTATGAGGTCAGTGGAAAAACACTTGGTTTGAGTAGCTGAAACCCATTTGTCATACGGCTTCCTTCCAGAAGCAGCTCTGCACGCTGGGAAATTCCCACAGGCCTGACCTAATGGAGCAAATTGAAAACACAACATTGCTTAACTTCGAGCCTCGGTTGCGTCTCTACTGCCCACAAATGATAACTGAAACCAACAACCTTGGGCAAATGACCCTGCATGGTGTCGTTGTGATAAGTGGTGTGTGTGTGTGTGTGTGTGTGTGTGTGCACGTATGTGTGTGAGTGTGTATGTATGTATGTATGTATGTATGTATGTATGTATGTATGTATGTATGTATGTATGTATGCATGTGTATATACTACTCACAATAAGTTAGGGATATGTGTGAGAGACTCAGTGGATGTCATACATATGGTTTTTGTTTCCTTTCAGACATTTTTGGGATAGGGAGGCAATTGTATTGGAGTGATAAACATGCCTCATTTTGTGTTTTCCATGATTGTGTACAGGTGTGCCTTATATTGGGTCCAATACCAAAATACAACCCTTTTCAATGTGGCATCAATTTCAACATTCTGTGGGTATTAAAAGCTGGTATTGTCAGTAAGTCATTCCAAGTTCATCATTCAAAGAGCCATGAACACACGACGTCACTTAACGGACGAGCAGCGCCACCTGGCCATGGTGCGCCTTAGGGTCGGTGGCAGGGAGTCAGATGTTGCTCGTGAACTTGGGGAATCTCAAAGTGTCATCGGCAAACTTGCATCAAGACACAGAACTACTGGCAGAGTTCATGACAGACTCAGGAGTGGAGCCCCACAAGTGACAGACCGCAACGACGACCAGTACCTAAGGACCTACAGTATGCACTCAGACATCATTATGCAACTGCCACACAGCTGAAGGCCCGTTTACGAGATGTGAGGGGTACTAGGGTTTCCAGACAAACCATTCGCAACCGACTCTTGCTTTGGCTTGAATGCTAGACGACCGTTGCAGATGACTTCACTGACACCAAGAAACCGCTGTGAACGTTTGCAGTGGGCACACGACCATGTGATCTGGACAATGCAGCAGTGGTCTACCGTCCTGTTCAGTGATGAGTGTCGGGTCACCGTTGCTGGAGAAGGCGAGGTGAGTGATACGCTGAGGTCAACATGGTCCCCAGGGTTTGCTTTGGTGGAGGAGGTACAACAGTCTGGGCAGGCATCACCAGTCAGCGCAAAAAGATTTGGTTATTGTAGTTGGCTCAGTCACTGCACGTTCTTACCTGAGAGACATCATAGAACCCATCATCATCCCCCTATTCCGCCATCACACCCAACTTTCTGTTTGTGGATGATAATGCTCCACCACATCGTTGCAGAATTGTCACAGCTCGACTTTAGGAAGTTGGAGTCCCTCTTATGGTATTACCATCAATGTCCCCTGACCTGAACCCCATAGAGCACGTCTGGGACCAGTTGAAACAGAGACTGAATGATCGTACCCCACCCACACGTAACCTGGCAGAACTGCATGTAGCACTTGTGGAAGAGTGGAACACATTGCCTCAGAACAACATCATGAGGCTAGTGAGGAACGCGAGACGTCGCTGTCAAGCTGTCATTGCGGCAAAGGGTGGAAACACCGCTACGAACATCGGCAATTTTTGTTATTTGGCACTATCCTTGTTATTGTCTAAATTTTTGGGGTAATAAATATTAAACTAATGAAAATGGTGTTTCTTCTAATACATTATTAGAAATATCAAAGGGAACTTTTACTTAGGGCGGCACGGTGGTGTAGTGGTTAGCACTGTCGCCTTGCACCTCCAGGGTCCGGGTTCGATCCCCGGCCAGGCTCTATTCCCGTCTCTGTGTGCATGGAGTTTGCATGTTCTCCCCGTGCTTGGTGGGTTTCCTCCGGGTACTCTGGTTTCCTCCCACATTCCAAAAACATGTAGGTTAGGTTAATTGGCATTCCCAAATTGCCCGTAGTGTGTGAATGAGTGCGTAAGTGTGTGTATGTCTGTGTGCCCTGCGATGGATTGGCACCCTGTCCAGGGTGTACCCTGCCATGTGCCCCAAGTCTCCTGGGATAGGCTCCAGGCCCCCCGTGACCCTGAATACAGGATTAAGCGGTATAGATGATGAGTGAGTGAGTGAGTGAGTGAACTTTTACTTATTTCATTAAAACTCAGAGCAAATAGAAAAAGCACTATACCTATAAAACGGGGAAAGCTGTACGCTGAACTACTTCCTGAAACTTGTCACAGATACCCTTTCAAAGCCATTAATTGATGGTTTACACATCCAAGAGAGTAAACATTACCTTGACACTTGTCAGAGTTGTGCACATACCTCTCGGAGACGAAGCTGAAAACTCTTTCCGTCATGGTAGCAGTTGTAGGTCTTCAAAAGTGACAACAGCTCGGACCTTAAATGAGGATATATTAAAAAAAAAAAAAAAAAAACACACACACACAACAATTAGGGGTCTGTATCGTGGACAGCACACATCAGTAATGCTTGCAATGAAGAGCGGAGCTCAGAGTTGAACTCACTTGGAGATGACTCTCTCTTCATTCACTCTGACAAAGGGGATCTGAGCAGGATTCATGATGGGAGATTTCCGTTATCCTCTCAGCTAGAAGGGCTGTTAGAGAGATCGTTTAAGAAAAGCACAGAAAGCACAAAGACAATAAGGTTTCGTTTTGATGTGTTAAAAAACGGTTTCTTCAGGAGTTAGTTTAAGTGAAAGTAAATACCAGCGATCAGCCTGGGAAAAATATAATCACATGACCATTCAGAGATTATGCTTATGTTAGTTATGTCGCAACAAGTGAGCAGGCGCTGGCATGTCTTGAAATCTTGATCTTTATCTTGATGTTTAGGCATATAAGATCATTCAAATCCAAATACTAAACAGCACTTTGTCACAAGCCTGATGTTGTTAACTTTACACACACAAATAGATCAACAGAGTTCTCTTGCATCACACATACTTCTTGCTTACATACCAAGACACAAAGAGGAACACCCGAAAGAAACTCTAAGAAAAATACACTATGGTTTATGTTGTTTGGTACAGCGTTCCTGTGAAGGTGACCGATACAAAAAAGATCCATTTCCCAAAAAAAGTGAATGATCATTTCTGAAATAAAAAAAACAAAACAAATCAATAATCAATTCTGTTTAAAAAACCCAAATCAAACCACGTCTACTAAGGACCAAAGTGCAATAAATGTACACAAAAGATGATTAACAATTGTGTGACTATTTAATGGTTAGATACTGGAATACATGATACTGAGGAACAGTTTTACTTTGAAAATGAGCTTTTGACCCATGTCATACTGCTAAACACAACAAGAAGGAAACATGCAAATGCTTGAAATGCAGCACAGGTGTTGTACAGCTGTGCAATATAAAGGGTACATCGAAAGATTTAAGCTAGAGGAGAGAGGAAGAGGGGGAAATAAATACATGAACAGTCCAATAATAAGCTAAACAAGTAAATCATTTGGTAGGAAAAATGCATTTCATTTAACTTCTACAAACCAGTTAACATTTAAGCTTCATTGCATTATGTGTGTGTGTGCGTGCGTCCTGCGATGGATTGGCACCCTGGTCAGGGTGTACCCCGCCTCACACCCAAAGCCTGCCCCAGGCTTTGATGATGAATAAATGAATGAATGCATCTTGAACTTTTTCTTAAAATAAATTCCTTATGATGTTCCCAACTGTTATAACTGGGACCAAAACTTGTCACAAAGACAGCCAATGCAGGAACAGGATGTTAATATTATGTGATATTATATGATTGAAAAATTTAGTCAAATATTCAATTCAATTCAATTTTATTTGTATAGCGCTTTTAACAATTGACATTGTCGCAAAGCAGCTTTACACAATCAAAAGAATTATTTACTTTTTTCCTGCTCTTATCTAGAGTCAGTCTTGTCATAGGCCGGATAGAAGTTATCATGCTCTTATTCCAATGCTTCCCCTAGTCATCCCATTTCTAATAAATCCTTATAGTTTAACTGAAGAGTTTCCAGGGAGTGGCTAATGGCCTGGGAAACCCCATTCACAGCGTTTAAAAGCAACCCAGGCTCAAAACACTGGCAGTGTTACAATGAAGTTCACACTAGGCACTTTCCCTGCTCTTCTGGTTCTGGGAGTCTGGTTTCACTTAAAGGGTGAGTAATAATGAATCACAGAAAGATTACAGACATTTGGAAATTTAGAATATTTTTTTATATACTTTTTTGGAATATCTTTGCAAATATGTAACCTATTCATTTGTAATGAATGATAATATTCAGCTATTGTGTAAAACACCAGATTCTTTAAGGAGTGTAATTATGGTCCGTTTCTTAATGCAGTTCAACCGGCAGAGAGTCAGCATATCCCAAACCGCTGTGCCTGTCTAAAATCCAGGAATGGAATCTTGGGTCCATTTTCAGATTTCACCATCACTTTAAAAAGACCTGGCTGTACAAGAGACGAAATCATGTACGTAATGCACTTGAGATTAGACCAAGCGTTGCTCAGCTCCTTGTATTGCGCTCCCCTGAGTCTTATATGTTTCTTAAAACATTTTCAAATGTAGAGTGATCCTGCAGAAGGACAGCCGAAAGGTGTGTTTAAGTCCTCATGGACCTCAGGGCAAAAGGCTGCTGAAATGCTGGCACAGGTAAGAGAATGCCAACTAAATGCAGCACCTTACATATACACATATATTCATTCATGCTCCTTGAGCTTTTCTGCATTTTTGCAGTATGATAACCTGAAGATTATTGAACGTTAGAAATGTGTAAAAAAAAAAAAGTTCAGAAGCTAAATCTCTAAGCAAATACAGTATATTTGGTACTTTAAATGCTTTTTTAATTCATTAAGTCAATAATTAACTGGTTTTCTTTTAAAGGAAACAGAAAAAGGGCAAAGATGAGAAGAAATGCATAAAAAGTCTCCAACCACGGCACCGTAACAAATCAAAGATGACAAAAAGACAATGAGAGCAGCAGGATGATGGCAGCTAATATAGTCCTGAACACGCTACTGTGTAAATACTTTGTAGCTTTCATAAGCTGGTTGTGTGTCATTGTACAGAAAGGGCTGGTCCCAGTCATAGTTAGGTAAATTACAGCAAATGTAAAGAAGTCAGTGCTGGTTTAAGTAACAGTTAGAAAAGAAGTGAAATGTATTTTGCACTATGTTTGTAAGGATTTTTGAAAAATAAAATGTATATTGTGTATATATGTGATTGTGTATATGTACAGTATTTTTTATAATAAATTGTTAAATACATGCACAACGGTATGGTTTATTCGTTCTTACTTCATTATTATTGCATGCATATCACAAGAAATACTCAACACTGGATATAGACTAGGTTTAATGTTACAATATTTCAGTCAGAAGGTTCACACTCAACTAATGTTCATTAATTTATGCATGAATCTCCAGTTACAGCTTTATCAAGGTCACACTGGGGTCAAAGGCTATCATAAAAGTACAGTACATGCTGGATGGGACTTTAGTCCTTTGCAGGAAATCTCAGTTCACACATACTGACAATTCAGCATAATGCCACCTACTGACATGATTTTGGGAAGACAAACAGTTGGAAGACAGGAAGAAAACAGGCAGAACACATACTGAAACCTGGCTCCACAGTTCAATTCTTTATTACACAGTAATTTTATGATATCTTACTTTATTGACATTATACTTAATTTTAAAGTATTTTTTACTTTAGTTATTAATGCATATTTTCGATAATGCTGACTGATCATCTGACTCAATATGATATCCTGCATGTAAAATAGAATGGAATTAAATTAGTTTAAACTAAAACGCCTTTACACTTGACATTTGTTTTGCCCAGGTAGAAATTTCCTTTTAAAGAACCTTTGATGGGTTAATAATTAACAAACAAGGAATTGAAGATTTCAGCAGGTCCGAGCCAATACTAGATATCATGTGACAGGCCAATTATGGGCAGGCCGGAAAAGAAGGAGGAAAACGTGAAGAAAAAGCTTGTATCTCCTCCAGCAAACTCACACGCAGAGATTCTTCACTGCAACTGCAACCAACATGGCTTTCACCATCATGAAAAAGACTTTGCCTCCACTGCTAATTCTCCTTTGCTTAAACATCACCACAAGTAGAATCCTTCGCATGCACTTCTATAAACACTTGAACGTTGGGCACAAGTGTTGTTAATCCTTCTTCCCTTCAATTTCTTTTTGTTTCCAGACAAGACAGAAGCAGTAAACATTCGGGAGAAATGCATGTGCATCCAACAGACCGAAGGCGTGGTATGGCGACGCGTGAAGGACTTCAACGTGATTCATTCAGGACCTCATTGCAATAAAGATCAGATCATGTAAGTACACCTTTTACATTGCTGAACATTTTATTTGCTATTCAATAGAGATCAGTCCTGGTTTATACTGAAAGCACATTCTCTTGCACCACATTCTGGACTGAACAATAGCAACTGATTGACCACAGAAACACAAACCCTTATATTTGGGTTGCCATGCTTAATTGTAGTAAGACCTTCTTTTTTTATCAAGCCTTTGACTTCGAGACGTATGCTTAATTGACTCTCAATGCCCGCTACTGCTTTAGTTCAAAGTATTTGTCCTTAGGTTTTCCTTTAACACGAAAGAGCTGTTGAGACATGATTTGGTACAATACATTCCACAGAGTTCAACAGTAATTTAGATCATGTCTGGACTGTGCAACTGTAAAGAAAACTGTCAATTCTTAAAAGTCTTTTAATTGTTAAATAGAAAAAAGAAAAAAAAACATTCACTCCTGTAAAATGCTGGAAGTGTTCAAAACAATTCTCTGTTACACCTACAAACGAGATAACCTCCGCCTTATTTATTTATCACACACTGACGGCTTTGTTCTTCTCCTGATAATCTCATTCCTAGTATCAAGATGCAGAGTAAATCAGTTTGTCTGGCTCCGAACTCCAAACAAGGCAAGAAGCTGCAAAAATGTTGGAAGGGGTACGTAAGTGACTGATGAAATCTATCAAGATAGTTTTCTAAACAATGACATTCCAACTGATTTCTTAATGAATATATATATTAAAAAAAGGTAAAGTTTCTAAAGTGTCTAAACTATAGAAAAAAAGACGTCCATGTATATAAATATAATCTGTGTTTATTCAACCACTTACTTCTCCCTCACTCTCATTTGTGTCTCCCTGACTGTGTGTCAGTGAAAGACATAAGATATTATATTATCACAGTGTGTGTGTGTAACTAAGGTATACCAATGCAAGAGAATTGGTCTCTAAGAGCATTATAGAGCTGTATGGTAGTGTTTATTAACTAGTTAAATGTTGTTGGACTGCAAGTTGTTGACTGAAGCAGTCTTGTGGTACTGCTTACAGTAGGATTTTTTCTTTTGTATGTGCGTTGTAAAACGTACTACTTGTGTGTTTCAGTGTACATGGAGAGTCTGCAGGGCTTGAATTAAAGTAATGGTCCCAAAACTGTAACAGGAGCCTGCATGACACTAAGGCTGAATACATTAAGCGCTTTTGTTGCTCTGATCAGATTAATCCCTCATAATGAATCCATTTACCCCTTTGATTTCTTTAGGATTAACTTCAATGAAAAGAAGAAGAAGGCTTGCCTGCAGCAAAGAAAAGTCAAACGAAACAAAAAAAGTCCAAAACGCCATAACACTGTTAAAGACTCAGTTATTTGACAGCTATATATATAAAATCAGAGATTCCACTACAAAATGAGGAGAATAGAGGTTTTGCACACATGTAACCTTTTGGTTATTTTTTTAACGCACAAAACAAGAATTTATGGTAGGTAATTTCCAGGAGTGTACTACAAAGAAGTGCCGATTTGGAGAGGCCAAGCCCTTTCTTATTTCAGCAGTACTACTGTATGTCCATTGCATGAATATGGTTCAAACTATCCCATATATACAGAAATATACAGAATATATGTAATCTGTAATCTACATGGAAGGTATAAAAAACTGTCAAAAAAAAGGCCCAATATGTATTGTTCGATGTGTGTACTAAAAAATAGTGCTGATGCAACATTATTCGCTAACTGTATTTTCAGCAATGCTTACATTATATTATAGTTAGACATTTGTTGTGTTCTAATAACTTACGGATATAAAATGTGTAGTTTAAATTTCTCATGTATAATGTAAACCAAGCAAAGTTGCCTAGAACCAAATACATTTGCTGCTTAGAATTAATTTAGTGACTTACTTTAAGAAAAATTAATATTGATATGCTGACAAGTTGCATATACTGCATATACATATATAATAAAACAAGGATTTCTGTATTTTTTTTTTTGTCCTCTTTTAAAAAACCACACAGTGATAAAGTTTTCAGATTATGTATATACAATGTGAAAGAGGATTGTCTGGTCATTTTCCGAAGCAACTGGTTCATACCAGTAAGGTAAGACTCTTTGAATATCATGTGAATATCCTATGTCCAACTTTACAGTAATTCAAGAGACAAATCCCTAATGTATATACAGTGGAACCTTGGATTACAAGCATAAATCATTAAGGAAGTGGGCTCGTGTTCCAAAACACTCATAAACCAAATCATAATTTTCCCATAAGAAATAATGAAAACTCAAATTATTCGTTCCCCAGCCCCAAAAATTAAATACATAAAAATAATTAATACAATCTACAAAATGAAAATAAAAAAATTTATCTGCACTTTACCTTAAAAAAAAGTACAAATAAATCCCGACAAATAAGTGTTTTTGTTGGTGCGCGCAGGCGTGTGTGTGTGTGTGTGTGTGTGTGTGTGCGTGTGTGTGTGTGTGTGTGTGTGTGTGGAATTAGCCCCTTCCCTCGCCTCATTTTATACAGTAACACTCCTCCTCCCTCTCCCCACCTCGCTTTTACAGTTTCACAACAAACACACAAACACAGCGGAAACACCGTTTTAACAGGAAAATAAGAAATTTCTCTGACACTGGCGTGAGCATACTAAGGGAAAATAACTGCGGTAAAGTAAAAAAAAAAAAATGAATCAGCACCTTATCTTTGAAAAGAATCGCGACAAAGCAGAGTTTCTGTGTGTTTGTGAAGCTGGGGAAGGGGTGAAAAGGCGAGAGTGCGTGTGTCAGGGTGTTTGCATGTGTGTGTGTGTGTCGGTGTCAAATTACGCGCACGCACACACATAAGAGACGCTGAAAGAATTCCGCAGCGCAAGAGTGACGCTCGGTGTCAAAATAAAAGTCGCATGCGTGATACATGATACTTGGCGCTTGTAAACTAATACTTGCTCGGTTTCCGATTAAAATCTTTGTTCGGTTTGCGGAACACTCCAAACCATGTTACTCGCAATCCGAGGTTCCACTGTATATATATGGAATTCCACACTTTTCTCCGACAGTATTGAATTGACTATACCATCCAGTTCTCCACGAGACTTTATTCATTAGCTACACATGAACTGCAGAACATAGCAACCATACCCTGCATCGCTCATTACTGTGGAGAACAAGTTCAGCAAGGTAGCTTATCAGATCGGTAGTGTAGCAAAAATTCTTCTTGTTTGATACTCAATACAACACATTTTACGAACAATATTACGAACATCTGAGTTACGAACGAACCGCAGATCTCTGAATATTCGTAAATGCAAACAAATCGTGGAAGTAGCTCACGTGTATTATTCAAAAAATGGCCACTGTAATGATCCAGATACCAATATTTACAATTATATACTATATTTTCCGGCATAGTGTATGTGTTTTGGGAGGGTGCGGGAGCAAAATGCAAGATTGAAAATGGTTGTCCTGTAAAGCTGTCCCGGTAGTGACCTTATTTTCAGAAAATTCTCAATTAAAATATATTGGAATTCATAATCCAATACAGCTCTGAGACAAAAAGGCGTCAATTCAAGCACGCAGTAAACACCATGTAGCACTGTAGTGTAAGAATGTTTGCTCAGGACAGCCTTTAAACAAAGTAGCTGACCCCGCTGCGTCACCGAGATTCCCCTTGCGATATACTCGCGAGAGTACAACGCGGAACCAAAACATCAAATCTGTGTTTTTTTTTTATGCTTTACATTGTATATCTGTGTCAAATGTGTATAACACCCACGTGGTGATAGGCACTGCTGGTGACCGCCAGACGTTCCACGAGGTTCCAGAGAGTCTGCGAGCGTCCGCAAGGATTTACTCACTAAATCAAACAGTGATCTTTCCACACATATCCCAAAACTGGAAAAACTCGCTGTGAATCGCAATAAACCATACTTTCGGCCACCAAGCGAAACCATGCTGACTCTGCGTGAGACAGGTGAGATAGGAGTGCAAGACTCACTTTGTTGGACTTAAGAACGAATCTGACTTAAAAACGTGCTTCCGGAACGGAACTCGTTCATAGGTCAGGGACTTACTGTAATACCTAATAATACCACCTTGGTATTACACTGTTGCCACAATATTAAACTTCTGACTGTTTGTGTGTTAGATAAAGCTATAAATTGGCCTGTTAAGTTGACATGGAAGGGAAAACACTGAATATCCAGCATTTTGCATTAAGTTTCCTATATTGCTTTGCAAAACCCCATTGTGTGGTAATTTGGAAACAATAAAATTATTAGCTAAATCAGTCAACTGCCAAAGGCAGAAAAAAAAATCCTTCATTCTGAATATCAATTTAATAATTATTTATTCATGGAATGCATAATAAAAAATACAATTTTAATGGAATATTCTGATAAGCCCACCTTCTGTCCATGGCAATAAATTATTAAATCTGTCAGGTTGCGCTTGAGAAAAGACAATAAATGGCTATCACATAAAATATGAACAAACCTATCTGTATCAGACACAAGGACAGTTCCACAAATAGCAAAAAAAAAAAAAAAAAAAAAAAAAAGATAGCATTCAGTTAAAAGACAATATTTGAAATTAAATCAGAGTTCAACCCAATTTCTTAACTAATTACTCTAATTTAGAAGCTGTGTCAGGAGGCCCAGGGGGGGACGGCAGATAACTGCTACTTCCCCATAGCTTCAGAGGTTCTGTTTCTATCCTTCAATTCTCCTGTGCCTGGGTTTCTATTAGATGCTCTGGTTTCCTCACTCTGTCCAAAAAATATGCATGTTAGTTGAATGGCTACACTAAATTGCCTTTAGGTGTGAATGAGTGTGAGGCTTAGCGTTTAGCACTGTCGCCATGCACCTTCAGGGTTGAGGGTTCAATTCCCGCCTTGGGCCTGTGTGCACGGAGTTTGCATGGTCTCCTCGTTTTTGGTGGGTTTCAGCCAGGTACTCCGGTTTCCTCCCACAGTCCCAATACATGCAGATTAGGATGACTGGCGATCCCAAACTGCTCATAATGTGCAAGTGTGTGTACTGCAATGTATTGGCACCCTGTCTATGATGTACCCTTCCTTGTGCTCCAAGTCTCTTGGGATACACTCCATGCCCTACATAACCCTGTATGCAGGATAAAGCACTATAGATGATGATGATGATGATGATGAGGATGTGTGTACATAGTGCACTGTGATGGATTGGTATCCTATCCAGCCTATACTCCTGCCTGTTGTCCAGAGTTCTTAGGACTGGTTCATCTGGATGGAGAGCTACTGAAGATGAATGCATGCCATTAAAGGATATGTGCATGAGACTGACTCTGATCATGCAGCACAGTTCTCACCCACAGCATATATCCGTATATAGATTTAGTTAGTGGACATGATGTGTAAAGAGAAGCTATTTTGCAGAAGTTCTGCAAAACAGACCAGCTACAAAAAGTGACCGCGTCAAGTTAATTTCCATAGCAGGGGGAAAAAAAATCCCTTCTGATGTAACTGCCATGAACAGAGTAAGGCCTGGTCACAGACGCGGAATACTGCAGGTACAGTCTAACTCAATGTCCAGCAGTTATATAATATAGCTGAATACTTCCTCCATGATTAAATCTGAACGCTTTTATTCAGCAGTGAACTCAGGGACCCGGAGCGTTTACCTGCAGAGCTATTAAACAGTGAAAATACCACCAACCACCCGGTTATTCTCAAACTCACTACAGCGGCAGGATTTCTCAATCGGAACAACATTTCTGTCAGAATATTAGCCATTTAAAAAGATACCTTACCATCTCATTACACGTCGCCCCTTGTTCCACGGCCAACAAAGAAATCGCGTTAAGATGGATGGATGTATGTGTGTGTGTGTGTGTGTGTGTGTGTTTTTTTTCCCCCCTGCTCTCTTTATCTTCCACTCTCTCTGTAGTCTACTTGACCGTCCAGGATCTGGGAGACGCTCCGGTCAAAATAACTTATAGTGAATGGCAGGTGTACGAACCAAAGAGAATAAAACATGTGACAACATCAGCCAATCAAATGCGAGTAAAGGAGGGATCTTTTTGGTTACCACAGAAACGGCTAGATCAGGGCTTTTCAATCCGCAGGACGCTGTTCCATCATGGCGTAGATCTTCCCTGTATATTTAACCGTGAAATTAGAAAGGATTAGAGTAATATTGCCCGAGAAACAACATCAAATGGCATGGATATACATGTTATTGTACATACTGTATGTATTATTATTAAAAAAGCAATCTGATTAAGAAAACACAGACTTTAAGGCAAATCCAGCATCCGTTTTGTTAAGAGCTGATTATGCAGCTTCTGCTTCCCTAATCGATTTGCGGTGGTTTTACACACACACACACACACACACACACACACACACACATAATATATATATATATATATATATATATATATATATATATATATATATTTTGTACACACCTATATATATATATATATACACACACACACCCATATATTAAATTCTATACATACCAAATAAAGCAATTTCCCCCTTTTTTTTTATTAATTTTGCGATTAATAAAGTTATTTGAATCTTGAATCATACATCCGGCTACACACAGAGACATGCAGCTAATTATGCAGCTTCTGCTTCCCTACCCCACAGCACAGCACACACACCATGTAGACAAAGAATCAACTTTTTATAAAACAGTCACAATCCCCCCCCCCCCCCTCACTCTCTCACCTGTCTGTATAAATCTGGCTGCTCTGACTGCTGTGCTATTAAGCTTCCTGTTTTTGAGCTTTGTCTACCAGCTACTACCATGTGACACTGCAAGAACTAAAACGATTTTTGAGGAAGCTGAAGTGTTGAGCTGCCAAGAAACTTCCTCTGTCGGGAAGCTGGCTTAGTCAGAAAGGATAAGATTATTACAAAGAACACTACAAAAAGAAACTTGTGTATAAAATTATTTTTTTAAAATGTATATAAAAATATGAAAACCAACTCAAGCATGTTTCATGGTGAATGTATTCCTTATGTAGAAATCCTTAATATTAATTTCTTTATTATTAAAGACTTCAATGTGTTTTTGTTTGTTTGTTTGTTTTTTTAAGGCAATTTTACTCTAGGCTGTAAGTAATTGATGACTGTAACTGTCTTGTGCTACTGCTAACCATAGGCTATTGCTTGTGTTCTAGAAAATACTACTTCTCCTCAGACTGAGCCTCTGCAGTGCTTCAATTCAACACAGGATACTTACATACACACACTCACATGCTCATTCTTACACTACAAGCGATTTGGGAACACCTAACCTGTATGTTTTTGGCCTGTGGGAGGAAATCAGAGTAGCTGGAGGAAACCCCCAAGCATGGGGGGAACATGCAAACTGCACACACAGACCCGAGGTGGGAAACAAACCCGCACCTTGGTGGTGCAAGGCCACTAAGCCACTGTGCTGGAGACAAGTAAAAATATGCTTGAAATAATATAAATGCATATTTGTGGGTGCAAAACTTACAAATACGTTCATTCATTCATTCATTCATTCATCATCTATACCGCTTAACCTGCACAGGTTCACAGGGGTTGGAGCCTATCCCTGAACACTTATGACAGAAGGCAGGGTAAACCCTGGATAATTCATCACGGGGCAGACACGCACGTGCACACATGCGCACACTTTCACACACAGACTATAAGCAGTTTGGGAAAGCCTATTAGGCTAATCCTAATGTCTTTGGACCGTGAGAAAAAATTGGAACCAACCTGGACCAGAAAAAGTCCAAGTTTGCCTGGAGGAAAGCCACCAAACAAGAATTGAACATGAAAACTCCATACACACAGAAACGAGGCGGGAATCAAACCCCAACCCTGGAGGTGCGAGGCCACAGTTCTAACCACTACGCCACTGTGATATTTACAAACTGTTTAATGACTTAAATATTTGCTTGATTTTTGACTATGAAATAGGCAATCAGTATAGGGTAGGATTGGAAGAGAGAGAGAGAGAGAGAGAGAGAGAGAGAGAGAGAGAGAACACAACCATTTATTTGTCCTTTTATCTTTTGTTGACAGGATGTTTATACCAATGGAGAATGCCTGAGACTGTTGAGCAGACTGTTAACCCCAAGGGGATTGTAGCAATCCACTTGTGATGGAAAATAATCTTGTCTGGATCTGACTAGCAAGAACCAGGATGATGGATGGACACTTAGGCTTTTATTGATTTCGGGACGTAGATGTAGGTGATCCTGTCTTAAGGCAAAGCTTCCCTAATGGACTAATGTGTACAACCATAGAGATAAGGATAGGAATACAATGGTTCAAGCTCAATAATAAAGAACAGCATTTTATAATTAAAAAAAAATCTTTTCAAAGTATTTTCCAATACATGATGAGCCGTACATTTCAAGTGGTAAAAAAAAAGCAGGGACTGTGTGTTTGTAGTCAGAGCCACACCTGGCATCACATGGGTTAATCTCTGTAAGGCTCAGCTGGCAAAACAAAGAACATGCAACTGACACTTACACTTATTGATCTAACATAGGTCATGTAAATGAAGAAGATTAGACATCACATTTAGTTAACATTTAGGCAACACTACAAAATAATCAGTTTCTTCTTTTATATATATATTGTTATTTAAAGTATATATTTATTAAATATATAGAATATATTAAATATATAGAGTATATATTTAATATATCTATCACAACACATTAAAATAACCTAAGGTCATGCAGTATTTGCAGAGCTTTAATAACCCAACTAAAACAAAATGCAAATAATTTGTAAACAAATTGTGTTAATTGTGTTAATAAATCAGTATTTGGTGCTATAACCCCGATTAGCAATTACAGCTTTCATGCATTTTGGCATGTTCTTCACCAGTTTTTCACATTGCTGTTGGGTAACTTTATGCCACTCAGCTCAGCTTTGCTTGATGGTTTGTGACCATCCATCTTCCTCTTGATGACATTCCAGTTTTCTGGAATAAATTGCAGTGGTCTCTTATTGTGGTCTCCACAGTGGTCTCTACCTCTTTTGGCACCCTTTATTTAAAAAAAAAGCAAAACTTATAATGACATTTCCCGTTATCTTTATTTATAAATGTTTTCCTTAATCATTCATACATCCATTTATTCATCTTAGTAACTGTTTTATCCTCTGAAAGCCACAGTGGATCTGTAGCCTCTCAGGAACACCCTGGATTGGACACCAATACACATCCACAGAGGCAATTTAGTAAAGCCACCTACTGGCTTGTTTTTGGACGGAGGAAGGAAATGCAGGAACCCAGAGGAAACAAACACAAAAAGAACATACAATTCCTCACGTATTGTATCGAACCCCATAACTGTGAGTCAGAAATACTACTAGCACAATTAATTCTACAGGACAGTGGTTCAAACAAACAAGGTTGAAATTGTGTTCTGGGATCGTGCTCCACTTCTCCATGTAAACTATTTAAAGCTCCCTTTGTGGCCTTCTTATTATTATTGTTTGGGTCATTCATCTTATTGAAAACTATGACTATGATCAAGATTTACTGTCCTATAAAAACGAAAGATTAATCTTAAAAAAAAAAAAAAATAATAATAATTAAAACCCCAGGTACTAAACAGCCCCAAAGATCACAAACACCACTACATTTTACAGTGGGGAATCAGATGCTTTTTCCTTGTTTGTAGCTTCTTTTTCTTGTCAGATGCGCTAATGCTATGCATGACAACAAGTAGTTCTAGTAATAATGAGTGATAACTTAAAATATTCCTAAACATTTTCTCTCTAAGTTTGGTTCTGTTACTAAAAATATCTGTGATTTCACACAACAGTGCTGACACTGATAGGGTCAGAATACTTTAGAGTTAATCTTCTTCACTTTAAACATGTACATAATTGAAATATATAGACAGACAGATTATTGTACATAATTCACTGCTAAATTAAATATTCTTAGCACCTTTGCAAACTTCATTAACAAATATACATTTTTATAAATTGTCTGCTGATTCAGTGTTTCCAAATCTTTTTGTCAGATCTTACGATGGCATACTGAAGTGTAATTTCAAGCATTTCATGAGCATCAAAGGCTTTTATTGACAATTCTTTTTCAAGACATTTGCAGTTCAACCCCTTAGTTCAATCATCTTCTGGGCCACAACCTGGCTGATGGCAGCACATTATTGCATAATCAATTCTTGGAGTTTGTCAACATTTGTGGTCCACCCACCTCTTGAGTTCTCAATGGAATTAAGATCTAGGCAGTTTCCTGGCCATGGACCCAATATTTCGGTGATTTGTTCCCAGAGCAACTCTTTTGCCTCATGACTAGGTGTTCCATCATGCTGGAAAAGGCATTGTTCATCACCAGACTGTTCTTGAATGGCTGGGAGAAGTTTTTATTGGGGGACTTTTTGGTAGCATTCTTTATTCATGACTGTGTTTTTAGTCCAAATTGTGATCCATCCCCAAGTCCACCCCCTTGGCTGAGGAGCAACCCCACACATGAGTGGTCTCAGGATGCTTTACTGTTGGCATGACACAGGACTGATGGTAGTGCTCACCTTCATACGTTTCAAGAAGGGCAGCGAAGAAGCCACTTCTCTCTAGGAAAGACATCAAGAATAGACTGATATTCTGCAAACAGTACAGGGATTGGACTGCTGAGGACTGGAGTAAAGTCATTTTCTCTGATGAGAAAATCAGTCCTGTGTCATGCCAACAATAAAGTATCATGAGACAAAAAGATCTAAAACACTGAAGCAGCAGCCTTTGTAAAAATGAATATTTGTGTCATTTGTCTCAAAGTTTCTGGCCATGGCTGTATTTGCATATGAAAGCAAGATTATTTAACATTCCTAGGATTCTTTCAACTGGTCTTAAAAAAGAAAGAACGAAACAAAGAAAGAAAGTCACATTCCATCACGGTGCACTGATAAATGTTCTTGCAATTCCATGACTCATATTTAATAATCAACTTTTAATATTTATGGACATGTTTTTAATATTTTCTACTCCCATTTCACATTTTTATTATTGGTGCTTCATCTGAGGTGGTCTCCTCTGGATCCATGTCAAACTCATCCATTTCAGTATCATCTTCATTAGAACTCTTTGTGAAGGGCACATTTCTTTGTTCAGCATTGCTCAGTAGATTGTAAATATTCTGTGTGCTGTGATCTGGTCTGAACATGACCTGAGAACAGTCAGAGGAGTTTTTCAATTTTCTGGCTAAGTAAGATGCTCTCTTCCCAGAGATGATAGGGAAGAAAGAATAGGTTTGCTCAGGTTCGCCGGACTCAGCCGTGCACACAGGCAAGTTACCAGAAGTTTCTGTGCATTCTTTGGGAGGATTTGTTTTTTTCCTTTGGCTTAAAGTTAAGTTCAGCAGTCCTGACAGCAGCAGCATTGTCCCTAGAGAGATAAAGACTTTAAAGTATTTCCATGATAGTGAACTCGCTACAATTTGCTGAAATCATAAAGACCGTTTTTGTGCTTATCTTAGGACTCATTCAAAATAACCTCATCCTGAACATCCTTTCAGTACATAGAGTTATGTTTGAATTTACATGTCTTTGTTCCAAAATGACTCATAACTCCAGTATCCAGTGCCACTGAGAAGAGATTGGGATTCTTACTCATGTCACCTGAGGCAATATTTCTTTACTTCTTGCTTATTAGGAATCAAATCATTTATATTAAAATTCCTGTAATGCCGCTTTCTGAAAAATTATGTTGCTAAAAGCACTAAAAAAAACAACAGGTCTTAATAGTAAGTTAGTACATTTGAATTGTATAGTGGAATGAACAAATGATTTTAGTTATTTAGAAAGTAGAATTGTCTATTCACAACCAGATTGGCACATTAAAGTAATCAGGAAATTATTAATAATATCCAAGTTCTCAGGATTTGTAATTATGAGAACTTGGATATTATTAAATAGTTTCCTGATTACTTTAATTTGCCAATCTGATTGGTGAAGGAATCACAAACATAAGTCTAATTTACCTGGTATGACAGCATGCCAGACTAACACCGGATGCAAAAAACACATCACAGACATAATGGTATAGTAAAGGAATTTTTGGAAGCCTCCAACATTAGCCACCTTTTTCCAAATGACAAATAATTTAGACGTAACTGGATACCTGAAATAAATTAAATATTACATTTCAAAGAAAGGTCAGCAACAAAGCATGCAGAGTAATTTATATAATAATATACAGTATGAAGGGTGTTCAGGTCAAATCGGAATTTTTGATTATGCAGTGTGACAGAACATTATTCCAGTGTTTCACTAGTGCTCGGATACCATCAAGGTAGAAAGTTTTCTCTGTATGCTAGAGCCATGATTGGTGTGCTTGCTTAATGGATGAAAGCTGGCCTCCCAGGAACTCCTTTAATGACCCATGTAAAAATAGCTCGGAGTGAGGTCAGGACTATAAAGGAGATGTGACAATAACTTCCAGTCAATTTGCTTCCAGTCAAGTGGTGCAAAAACAGGATGCCTTTGGTGATCAAACCAGGCTGAGAGAGTTGCACTTGAACTCTGAGCCACCTGAGCTGTCATTTGTGGACATATGGCCTGCTTTAAACGTTTGCACCATTCAAATGTTTTCCTGTGGCTAAGAGTCTCATCAACGCACTGTGGCTTGTGTAAATGTCAATCAGTTTTACACCTTCATTCACACAAAATTTAGTCACAAGTCCCAGTTTGACATGAACACCCCATAGAAGCATAATACATGAGTGCTTTTTATCTATTTATTTATTTATTTATTTATTTATTTTTGGTACTGCTCTGTGATTTGGAACTTACGGAAAGCATGTCACCAACAATACATCGATGAAATATGCCATTTCAAAAAGCATCATTGCAGCTGAAGAGACCCTTTAAAAAGCAAAAATCAAAAATCTTTTGTTAGCCATACAGTTACATTAAGTCACTTGTACAAAAGTAGCAAAGAGGAATATTTTAGTTTTCATAATATACTAGACGTTGCAGAAGAAAACCATTTGAAAACAATCATGTCTATGTTCTTTCGAGTCTAAACTTGTCATGTTCTACCAATCATGCTTTGTTGTTCTCAAATATTTCACCCATTCTTTCATGCAAAACATTTTAGTTTTCGAGACAAGCCCAAACATATGAGATAATCAAAGTTTTATGGTATTCTGTTTCAACCTAAAATATAAGACTGAGGCTTATTTGATTTTTAAATAGGGACATGATTGAAATGATAACTAGAGAACAAGTCTACACTGGCTTTGAAGGTGTTGGCAAGTAATTGTTCTCCATTTCTCCTGCACTCCCAGCATACAGTAAGACATTAGAAAAACAATAACTACACATGCTGTTAAAGTCTGATGTTGGGTCCCAGCGTATGTAAGTGCACTTAAAAACAGGCTGCTTAAAGAGCCAAGCCAAACCCCTCATGCTTTGATGGTAAAATTATTGTGGTAGGCAGTATTTGCCTCGTTTGCCTTCATCTAAACACAAATCAGCCAATAATATTAAAACACCTGGCTAAAATTGTGTAGTCTCCCTAGGGCCATCAAAACAGCTCTGACCCATAGATGCACAGACTTAACAAGACCTCTGCAGGGGTTCTTTGGTTTCTGACAATGAGATATTAGCAGCAGATCATTTAAATCCTGTTGTGAGATGGAGCATCCATGGATTGAACTTATTTGTCCATTACATCCCACATATGCACAATCAGACTGAGATTTGGGGGCATGGAAACACCTTGAACTCACTGTTTTGTTTTTCAAACCATACCTGACATTTTTGGCAGTACGACAGGATGAATTATCCATTATTATCATTATTATCCATTATCCTGCTATTAGTGGAGACTGTTGAAGCTCACATGCACTTTGTAGGTGCTTTCGGCAGTGGACAGGGTCAGCATGGGTGGTGTGACTGGTCTGTGACTATCCAGCCTCATACACATAACGCTGTGATGCACTGTGTGTTTTGATACTTTCTATTATAGCCTGCTTGAATGTTTTCAGCAATTTGTGCTACAGAGACCTTTCTGTGTTATCAGACCAGATTTCTTTAACATGCACCACTGAGTCTTGCCCATGACCCTGTTGCTGGTTCACTGTTTGTCCTTCCTTACACCCATCTTGGTCAGAACTAACCACTGAATTCCTGAAGACCTATCGCTTTTGAAAATGCTCTAACCCAGTATTCCATAACACTTTAGCCCTTGAAAGTCACTCAAATCCATATGCTTGCTCATTTTTCCTGCTTCCGACACATCAACTTCGAGAACTGGCTATTCACCAGCTCCCTAATACATCTCACCCCTTAACAGGTGCTATTTTAATGAGATAATCAATGTTGTGTATTCCCTTCACCCATCAGTGGTTTAAATGTTATTGCTAATCGGTGTAAATAATCCATATGCTGTATTTAAACCATCTGGAACATACAGTATGAACAAGTAGCAAAAGAAAGAAAAGCCCCATCCAGTAAGGCAGGCCAGTGGTTGGCATGACATATACTGTATGTGTCCAATTGTCTCCTTAAAGAAAGGATAGGAGCAAATAAATCCAAAATCCAAAATGTTAAATGACATTTGTGAACAATGCAGACAAATATTCCAGTCAAGTGGCAAAAATTCTTTTATGCGCAGCTTTATTTTTCGAATAAAGTTGACATTTGTGGAATGGCCTTATTCTGTCTTATTATGAAACATTTCTATCCACATATGAGTGGCCCATCTACTATGAGTGGTTTAATAAGAAAATTATGAAAATCCCATGCTTATGACATTAACAGTCAGTAAATCTTAAACCAGCTGAGCACCTTTGGGAGAGTTTGATGCAATGTGTTAGTCAGGGCTCCTCGAAACACCAATTGGGAAATACAGTACATTTATCTTTCCTATACAGTTCCAGAAGCTTGCAAGTCTA
Source organism: Clarias macrocephalus (assembly GCA_011419295.1). NCBI lineage: Eukaryota > Metazoa > Chordata > Actinopteri > Siluriformes > Clariidae > Clarias > Clarias macrocephalus. The sequence goes on from JAAGKR010004177.1 coordinate 38,847, forward strand.
TGCCATGCTGCATTAATGCTGCTCTAGAAGCTTGTGGCAATCAACACTGTAGCTCCTAAGACACTCTATGTTGGTTCTTCCTTTAATTTGACACTTGTCTGAACATTAAAAACGGCCAATTGTTTATGCTAGTGTGGAAAATCTTTTAGAAATCAGTAGTTTCTGCAGAATGTGTTCATGGTGAATAAATGAATGGGAATACTTACAGAAGGTAAACAGCCAGGCTATAGAAGTCTGTCTGATGCAGCGTTTCCACTCCCACAGTACACAGCACTGAAATAAGAAGATGTGTGAGTCTAAATGCTCAAACAATCATTTACATTGCTACCTCTTTATTTGCTGTTTGTATTAATTTGCTTATAATTCTCACTTATACAGGAAATGCAATACAATGTGCAAAAGTTAGAGTTTTCAATCAAACAAATATTTAGCTTCTATTTATGAAGATGAAATTAAAATTCAGTGTAGAAATAAACTCTTTACATATCTACATATATTTGTTCTTCATTTAGTCTTGTTTTCTCTATATACTGTATATCATGATCACATGACTTCTCATCAGACACCCTGTGACACCTGCCAAGGTAATAACAGCCCACAAACGTAACAAACCACAAATAAAATAGTCTTAATACTTTTATTGTATTGCACTTTAAATAATGGACATTTTCTCAAAGCAGATTTACAGAAATATATAAATTCTGTATATGAATTTTTAAGTGTATCCTTAATTAACAAGTCAGAGGCAGGTTGGAAAAACTCCCTGAAATAGTACGAGGTAGAAACCTTGAGCCAGACTCAAAAGGGAACCAATCATTATTTGGGTGTCACAGGCATATTGCCATAACTGCAATAAATAATGAAAAAAAAAAAAAGATTCAGGAAAATACAACAAATATCACATAATACTAGAAAACGTTTTGGATCTAAAATGTTATGACTGTTATTGAAGATTACTGCTTATACATTAAGGGAAGTTGTTTCTATTCACCACAAGATGTCAGATTTGGCACACAGCTTGAGAGTGTAACAACTTCTTAGTAACTGTTCAGTAATAATACGATTTTTGGATGGTGAAAAGAAGCCAGAGAATTCGGAGGAAATCCATATTTAGCTTCTATGTATGAAGATGAAATAAAAATTCAGTGTAGAAATAAACTCTTTACATATACCTGTATACACATATTTGTTCTTCATTTACTCTTGCTTTATTTATATATAGTAATTTACTGGGCTCCGTGATTAGATCACATGACTTCTCATCAGACACCCTGTAACACCTGCCAAGGTAATAACAGCCCACAAATGTAACAAACCACAAATGTAAGAGTCTTAATCTATAATTGTAATAATATCTTAATCTGCAGCTTTTAATGTAATAATCCCACAAATGTAATACATTTCCCACAAAAGTAATAGTCCTGCAAATATAATAACTATTTGTAATAATGGATTTGTTACTTTCGTTGGAAGTGTTGTAGGATTTTTACATTAAAACAGGGTGTCAAACCGGATCCAGATGACGCCGGTGTGTGCAGACTTTCATTCCCACCATGTTGAAGCCACACATTATTTCACCGGTTTAATTAGTCATTCTTGGCATTCAATAAACTGTCATTCTGCTTTAAAACCTAAAGATTTGTATTATGTTTGCGGTTTATTATGTTTGTGGGCTGTTATTAATTTGGCGGCTGTTACACAAATGTATGAGAACAGATGTTTAAGTGTGAATTTAAACAAAAAAAAAAAAACTTTGTTCAGCTATTTAAAAAAATAAAAATAAAAAACAGCATTTATTTTCAGACCCTCAAAGTAAAACGAAGAAATTAATGGATGGATGTGTGATGACAGAGGTAGAGGAGCATAGGAATTCCAAAAGTTATGGACAATATAAAATCAAGGGTAATTGTGAAACACTTGGAGAGAAAGTAAAGACATATGGAGTGACTGAAAAGTGTTTCTGATGGGTTACGAAAGAATATGGAAATCTAGAACAGATTTCAATAGGTCGTTTGCAGTTTAGTCAGAGGCTGATAATGCACGAGCTGAAAACTGTTGAAACATCTCAAAGATAAGAATGAGGACACACACACACACACACACATACAATTTTCAAAGTAATGTACTTGAAAGTAATTGGAAGCATGTGCTTTTTAAAAAACACATTCTTATCACTCAAACACTACCATTAAAAAACTCCCACAAAAGTCCAATTTAGTGCTCTGTAGCATCTGGCTAGAATTCTTTTCTTTTTTTCTTTTAATGTAAATTGTTCTTTTTTATGAGTAAAAAAAGGTTTCATCAGATTTTTGGGTTAAACAATTGTTTCATTGGGATTTTTTGACAGTTAGGTGAAGAGTAACCTATACTCAACATAAAAACAGTAGTTATCTGAACAGCAGCATATGATTTCAGTATATCTGAAAGATTTCACAAACAGATCAGCTTTTTGTCAGCAGCTCCATGTCTTCAGACTCTTTAGAGACTTACATGATTAACTTATCTAATGGTCTACTCATTCAAATGGATCTTCAACCTCCCCCAATTTGTGGAAAGATTTGTTTATCCGGTGTTGCTGCAAACTCGTATACACTAATTCAGGGCTGTTCTCTCCATATAATGCATAATAATTGTGAAAATGGATGTATATTAATCTACATATAGTGGTAGGCCCGATAACTAAGAGTTTGTAATTACTTTGTAAGGTCTTTTTTTTTTCCATCCATCTGCACTCTGCAGAACAAAGCACTTGACTGTAGATATGACTTGTAACAGCTAGAGGGCGCACAAGGCTATGCTAAAGAGCACATTTCCTCCAAATTTGCATTATGAGTAAAATAACTGTGATCTAGACAATATGACATTCTTAATCATTTTAAGAATCATTGCTTTACTAACTAGCCAGCTGCGTACACTGCCATATCTCTTCCGTTTAAAAATATTAATACTACTTTTTGGTACCATGTATCATTGTAGTAGACTTATAGGAAAAACTAGGAAGTTCTACATTTACTTTCTAATTTATTTATTTTACTTGCCCACGGAACTAGACATGCATTCATAAAAGATTTAACGACAATAGCAAGAGAACCAAAAATTTGTTGGCATAAGCCCAATAAATTGGAACTGCAAGTCAAAAAAAGCAAAATTAAGCCTCTGCTCAGTAGGTGGGATAGTCTGTTCAAAAGATAGCAATTGACATCAAGTGAATGTGGCTGATCATAGACAATCACCATAAACAAAGTAGCACTTTTTATTTTTAAATCAGTTAGGTTGTATGTACTAGTTATTACAAGACAATTTAGGACCCAGCTGTGGTTGGAAAACCCCTGCATTTATTCCCTTGCCTTTTTTTTATTTATTTATTTTTTTAAAGATGGGGTTTTCCTTTTAGATTACCATTATAAAAAACAAAAAAAAAAAAAAACCCACTCACACACTCTAATAACCTCCATTTCGGTGTTCAAACACTGTGGCATTGTTTTGACAACCATTTGCAGTGTCAGAACCTTTATCTCCATACACAGTTTGCTTTCATTTTTGGCTGAGATCTTGTATTGATGATGTGAGAGACAAACCTGTAATGTCATCTCTGGCAGATCCCACAGACTTTCAAGGCTGTTAAGGTCAGTACTCTGCGGTGGCCAATTCATGTGTGAAAATGATTCCTCACGCTCCCAAAACCACTTTTTAACAATTTGAGCATGATGAATCCTGGCACTGACGTTCAATGGAAGAAAAAAATCCAGTGGAAAATCTTAATCGTTCAGTACATATAAGTAGGCAACTGACTTTTATTTAACATTTTATTCCCACATAGTTTTGCTGATCCTAGAACTGATGAACCGAAGCAACCCCATATGATAACACTGCCAGTAGCCACTACGCATGAGGCATCACTTCATATGCTTCCCATCTTACCATGAAATTCTTACTTTCACAATTAAATATGGCTGTGATTTCTACTAGCAATTTTTTTATTGATGCAACTTCACCAAGTGTTTATATGATCATTGATTCATAGATTTTTTTTCACTATGTACGTTGTTTCATTACGACCCTTCTAAGTTTTAATAATACCTTTGACAGTTCTTACCCAAGTTCCAATAATTTCATTAATCTCCTTTGTTTTCTTTGCTTGATTTGTGAAATACAGTAGCATCTTTTCCACGGCCACAGGATATGTCTTCTGACATGGATGTTTAAGAAATAAGAAGTTATTCTCTGTATCAGTAAGGATTTAAAAATTGTTGTTGAAACATTTTAATATTAAACAATTGTTGCTAAAACATATTAATAACTGCAGTAAATATCTAGTTGAAAGCTCTTATGTATTTGCATATTTAAATCCAAATGACTTATTTATTTTGACCAGGTCAGCTCTCTACAAAGGTTCAACATAAGATGTCCTTATGGATCCTGCCCTGCAGGTGTGGGCAATCCAGGACTGTGCTCCATAACAAAACGCTTGCAAATATATGAACACACAACAGTATATTCTCATTCCTGAATATAGCCCTGGTTAAACACCATGGAGAATTCTGGTTCTCCCACATCACCACTCTCACCTACCTTATCACTCTCAATCTCACTGTTACACTAATATTTGCTTTGGTTCAAGTGACATACAGACATATTCCCTTGTTATACTGTAATTCCAAGTTTTAAGTTACAATTTCTATGTCAAATGTAGCATTAGTTTCAAACCCGCAGAGGTCTTGTGGCATCATGCCCAGTGGGTCCAGAGCTGCCCAGGCAGCACAAAAGGGACATAAGCACGATACTGGGCATAATGTTTTATGTTATAATGTCATGGCGGATTATGTCTGCCCATCAGCATTGCAGGTTTTAGATCACGGATGAAGAAACGCTCATATTATGTGCCCATGTATACCTACATTACAACCTGTTAATCTGCATCATCGCACCTTGGCACAGTAAGAAGATCTTGCCCTCACGGTGTCGTTTCATATCCATTATATTATCTTACTTACAGTAATTCAATCCTATAAGGTCAAAATTGAACAGGACCAAATCCAACATCAATTAATGCTGGAATGCAGAACACAATGTCTTGCGCTATTAAGGGAAATTCTTGCACAGGAAGATGGCGGAAAAGGCTGCAGCTCCACAATTTAAGGGTGTTGTGGGATCCCGCTCTCAGAAAGCCAAGGTCTTTGGTACCATTAATTATATTTTTGTTGGATCGAATACCTGGAAGTTGTAATAAAGGTTAAAGGATTTTTTTGGGAAAAACATCCTGATTCAATTCTCATAGGAATTAGTTTCCTATTCAACCACACACCTAACCGATGCATCAGTGAGGCATGTTTTTAAAAAAAAATGTTTTTTTATTGTGCTACATTGTTTTTTGTATGAATTTATATTTGTTTTGTGGCAACTATCAATTTGCTTTCTGATTTTTAAAAAAAACAATTTATATAATTTATTCAGAGTATTGAGAATCGAGTAAGATAAATTGGTGAAAACTGAGAGAAGGTGTGGTTCTTGGGCAGGAAGAACCATTCCTTCCTCCACAGCTCCACAGCTTAGCCCCAGCTCAATCCTGAATCCGGGGTATATATTCTGTCTCACATCCCGTGGGCCTGGGCAAGGCTCTAAAACTACTGTAACTCTAAACCAAGTAAAGTGGTTATTGAAGAGGAAGAAGAAGGTATGATTTTTACTTGCAGGGACACCCCTAACTTTCCAATTAAGAAAGGTCCAAAACATTTGTATTTTCTTGTTTTATATAAGCTTTCATTTACAAGTCACAGAATGGCCACAGAATATTTTCACCCGAATGTTACCAAAGTGGGTCTGTAGAACTGTACATGACATTTGTGTCAATTAAGTGAGTTTGGAGACTTTTAGGCAAAACTACATTCAGCAAACAGGGTAACACAGTAGGATACCCCTTGTAGCTTGCACTTAACTGTTCGGCCTTACATTTACTCTACAATTTAAGAGTTCATTATTTAAAATGAGTTTTGTTATTGATTGGTGAACAAAAATAAAATAGGAAAATGATCTTGTCTAAAGAACCATGGAGATAAATAGAGCTAATGAAATATCTTCTATCTGCATGAATCATTGTGTGAGCATGGACATGATTCTTAGGCATCCAAAAGGCAAACATAAAGATCGATTCATATTCCTAGGAAATTCCGAAGTACATTTAAGAGTAGGACATTTAAGAGTCAGGGTGTGTGTAATTGGTGTTGGAGATTGAAAACTTGAAACTTACCCATCACCTGAAAAAAAAGGAGGGAAGGGCAAGTACATAACAGAAAAATTAAACCAGAATGAAATAAATGAAATAGATAGGAGTGGTCCGGTTTTATGGTACAACATCCAATAACAAGTCTAGTTTTGTAATAAAAAAAAAAAAAAAAAAAAACTAATTTATGACTGCTAATGGTCATAAAAAGTTAAGTCAAGAAATATGTTGCTTCAAACATGCTTGAGGTCTTTTGGCTGGAGCTTTTAAATCATGTTCTCCTAAGGGAATAGTAAAACAATGACTTCTCCTGTGAGATCGTTTCAGGAGGCATCCGATCCCCTTCATGATTTAAGGTAGCCATTTGCGGTAGTGTAATGTTTGTAGAAAGAGGTGTAATGAAAAGAAAATGTCAGTGGAAGAGCAGCATGTGGTAAACTCTAAGAATGGGTATCGTTCCTTAATTGAGCTCCAGATTGGCCATAATAGTATGTGTGTGGAAAGGATTTGCTTTTCATACGAAAATCACAATTCTACTAAACTGAAAATAACGTCTATTTGGCTTTCACTTATCTGATCCTGATCTCTTTGACCTGGTAAAACACTCATGTACAACAGCATGTAATTGCAGTCATTTTTTCCCCTTCTGAACACATTGCAAAAACAAGCAGTTATACAGCACGTACACTTTCAAAAAGCCTGTTATAGGCACCATAATCACATGATTTTGCAATTGATTTGATCTTTTATTCCATTGACCCTACCTGCAGCAGTAGAGATGCCAAGAAGTCTGCATACATGCTCCACCACAACCCACAAAACCGAGTTACCCATTGCTTAATACAAAGTTCTGCTCCTTTTCAGTGTTCCTTCAACATGTCACTGGAGTAATACCATGCCAAAGATAAAAACAGCTCAAAGCTGTTGTTCTGTGTGTAGGTAGCATAACCATGGAAGCATGGGATCATAGCTGATAATCTTCCAGCCTTAGGGTGCCATAAAATGGCTGCAAGGAAAAGATTTTCTCTGCTAATCTGCCTAATAAAATAACTAAAACGTCCACACTGACCACGCCTGCTGGTTTCGCACACATTCCACTTCCTTTCAAGGTGAGGGATAAAAGTCTGGAAAAATAGTTGAGGATTACCTTGTTTTGTGTTAGCCAGTATTTGGATAAGACCATGCTCTCTCCTGGGGATAAACCTAAATGCACACACAAAAAGGGCATTTAGGCATTTTCGAAACATAAGAAATGGTTTTGTCCAAGAGCTGTTGAGGGATAAGTGACACTGCACAAATCTAAGCTATTAAAAAATGCTCAAGCCAGAATAGCAGTTGTATTCCTCCTGAACAGGATGTGTAGTGAGAAACTCTGTCATGTTTGTGTGATAAGCTGGACCAAATGAAATGATTAATGATGCCTAAAGCAGACCTGCCATACATTAAAAACATGTAGAGACACCAGTTTTGACATGAGGCAGACCCTCAGACACCATATCTAGCAGCCTAAAGATGCCTATGTCAGAGGTCACGCATGCACACCCTCATTCCTTCAAAGTATATTATGAAAGATTAAAACCACAGCATAATTAGACCAAAAAGACAGTATAAACAATGTACGTTCTAAGTAAAGAACTTTATTGTCATGTTAAAGCTTTATTTGTAATGAAATATTTCGTTTCCATGCTTTCATGGATACTGCAGGTTTTTAAATAGAAGCGAAATAACAACAAATAAAGTTTATTTAAATAAAGTTATTTCACTCTCATTCTCAATATCACTTATTAACAGGGTTGCAGGAGATTCGGATACTCTCCCAGGGGATGCAGGGCACAAGGTAGGATAAACCCTGGACATAAAGCCAATGCATTACTGGGCACACAATCATACACACAATCACACACTAAGTTTAATCAGCATTACTTTGGATTGCGAGAGAAAATCGGAGTACACAGAGAAAACACATCAAGTACTAGGAGAGCATATGCTCTGGATATAAGAATCGAACCCTTGACCCTGGGGGTGCGAGGTCACAGTGCTAACCATGAAGCCATCATGCTACCTCATAATATACTAATGAAATGTGAAAAGGGTCATGGGTAGCTCAGTGGTTAAAGCATTGGATTATGGTTTGGAAGGTCACGGGTTCAAATCCCACAAACATCAAGTTGTCCCTGTTGGGTCCTTGAACAAGGCCCTCAACTACTCAGCTGTGTGATAAGATAAACTGTTGATAAGATAAACTGTTAGTCGCCCTGGATAAGGGCATATGCCTAAATGTACCTTTAAAAATATATATGTTGTCATGGTCATATTTTATATACTACTACACAGAGATTCTATCGCCTTGTTGATTCAGACAGTGACATATATGAATGCGTAATATTTACATGAAGCTGTGTGCCACAGCTCTATGATTTCCGAGGTTAAGTTACTGTCTGTGTGACTTTTCATGTGTTCTCCCCATTTTCACATGTAAACCAAGGTTTCCTGCTTTATTTTCACTGTCTAAAACATGCAGGCGGGTGGAAGGCTACAATAAATTGCCCCTAGGTGTGAATGAGTGTTCTCTGCTGATGTGAGATTAGATGGCCCCCAATGCTAGGTCTTTTTCCTGGTGTTCTGTGTTACAGGAACTGGCTTTGGATTCACAGTGGCCTTGAACAAAGTAAATTACTTCAGTAATGTATTAATTAAATGTACTCCAACAGCTTGTCTAAAGTGTAATTATTATATATGAATACATACGTTTAGAACTCATTTAGCATGTGGAAATGCTGTGTACTCAAAAACCTACAAACCTTTGGACAAGTAACCCGATGAGGCCTCTTTGAAACCACAGTATGAGGTAAAGGTAAAGGCAGTTAAAGCTGTGGTGAACTAGCCTGGAAGGAAATCTCTCCTTCAGTTTATGTTGGTATTTTACCTCCTGTTGAGAGGAAAAATTTAAATCTCCTTACACACAAAGCTAGCTTTGTTTTCAGCCTGGCTTCAAGTCATGCTTTATTACTTCAGATATGTATGCATGTGTATGTATGTATGTATGTATGTATGTATGTATGTATGTATGTATGAGTGTATTAGTTTTCCTGACTCAAACAGCAGGCATCTGAACAGCCATAAACAAGTACAGAATACTAAGTAGATCCAGTGATTTCTAAATTGTATGTTAGTGACCTTGAGCCAGTCCATATTTTTCCTCTTTGCAATCTTCCAACACACTAATCAGGCAATCATGAACGCATTCCAATGCAGATGCAATGGAAGCTGGGAGAAAGTTAAAAAAAAAAAAAAAAAAAGCAGACTGTATGTTGTCCCCTGGAATTAGTTTAAAAATGCTGTACTAGAGCAAAGCCAAGGATTTTGTCATCACTATTTAACATTGTCATTAGTCACAAAAATCAGTGGTCAGTCAGTCTGTAAGCAATTTATTTTCTATCTATTTTAGATCCTATTTTGTTTTTTAGAAATAAATACTTGGAAATACATGGCAGAGCACCAAGGCACCCAGACATTTCACATTTTCCCTCCTGAATCTGGTGTCAATGTGAGTCAGATGTGGTTTATACACTTTCCCACCCATGAAGAGCTCTTTGGAGCTCTGCCAACTTAGTTTGCATCTCCAACTGAGAACCCTGTCTGTTTGCTCATTACAGGTATCTGTTCAGTGGACCATCAAAGAGAAAAGGTCAGAGATCTTTGGGATATACTGTATATTATATTGTATATTATAAAACAAATTATGGGTATGAAGAATACAACATATAGTCCTTCATCCTGTACAGCATATTCACATGCATCTATTATTTGATGTCAGGAAAATGCTGCATAATATATTCAAACGATATTCTCATGCAACTTTAATTTGGATTATTTATCATAGGTAAACTGCAAACTATTTTATGAAGCATCAACAAATGGAGCACTCGGCTAGACACTCACTCACACACTCATCATCTATATCGCTTAATTCTGTATTCAGGGTCATGGGAGGCCTGGAGTTTATCCCAGGAGACTTAGGGCACAAGGCGGGGTACACCCAGGACAGGGTGCCAATCCATCACAGGGCACAACCATACACACACTCACACTACCAATTTAGGAATGGCAATTAAGCTAAACTAAATGTCTTTGGACTGTGGGAGGAAATTGGAGTACCCGGAGGAAACCCACCAAGCACACGGAGAACATGCAAACTCCATGCTCAAAGAGACGGGAATCGAATCTGGCCGGGAATCAAACCCGGACCCTTAAGGTGCAAGGCAACAGTGCTAACCACTACATCACATCAATTAAAAAAAAAAAAAATTACTTACGCATTCTGCAATATTTATTTATACAGGGTATTTTGACTTCAGAATTCTCTAATAGTATATTTTTACGTTTTCAATATTAAATGATGAAACCTTTATGTTGCAATTAAAGAGTGTTGTGGTAGGCTACATGTTACAGCTAGTATTTCCTTAATGGGTAGGTAAGACGAAGGATTTTACATCAGTTTCAAGGTTTGCTGATGTGATTGTCAGAAGTGATGGAGATGCAGGAAAAGACATGTATTATGCACACAAACAAAAGAATTACTCAGACAGTGATATAAAGAGATATAAACAGCCGGTTGACAAACAGAATAACTACAGAACAACAACAGGCCTAAACCAAATGACAATAACAGATGCGAGAGCTGGCAAGACTAAACTCAAGCCCTATATATAGTACTCTTAATCAGTGAGTTAATAAGGACCACTTGTGAACAAACCGGAAAGATTAGACAGTGAGACAGTTTCGACAAAAACGTCCCGAGCACAAATCACACAGGGTTCATGGGGGCTTGATGCCTTTCAGGGGTTATGTATAACATTCATACTCATATCAGAATGTATCTAGTAGTTCTCCGTGAGATACATCGGTCACTCATAGTATTGAGGTTCCACAAGTCCTCTGGGTGTCTGATGTTAGCATTGGATCCTTTGGGTGCTGTGGGTTGCAAGGTGGGATTGGACTTGTGTGTCTGGTGCATTCCATGTATGCCTGGTTGAATTGAGATCTGGATCAACAGTTGTTTGCCTGCTAAGCCAACATGCTTCAGGTTGTGATGCACTGGGTGTTCTGATACCTTTCTATTAGTCATGGGAAGTTTGGATTATTTTAGTGACTCGGTTCTTTGAAGTCTTTTTTTAGTCATTTAGTTAATTTCATCTTTTGATCAGAAATAAAATAAAATGTTACATTTTCAATAAACAGACCCCCAGCACGTCTACATACACAAAATTTGACTATAGTTCCAGTAATGAAAATATTACAATGCAGCTACTATAAGGACATATTATTATAAACAGAATGAGCAGCTCACCATCATATCTTCTGGTCTGAATCATTTGTTCTTTTGTCATAGATGCTATGCTATGCAGTGCATTACACAGGAAGCACAATTGAGCGGTTCTTTTCTTGAGTCTTCTAGTCTCGGGTCGTTTGTTCTCTTTTGCCACGTGAGTCCCATAGACGTTATGCAGTGCAATAGATTCTAAAAAATGATTCTCGACGACTCGAGACAAGAAGACTCAAGAAAAGAACTGCTCAATTCTCTTTCCTGTGTACTGCACTGCATAGTGTCTATGGGAGTCACATGATAAAAGAACAAATGATTTGGACTAGAAGACTCAAAGGTAACTACTCATTTCTGTTTCCTGTACATAACCTACGGAGGTCTTCCCATGCTGCATGTGCGCCCAGTAGAAAATGAACGAATCACTCTCTGAGACTACTCGTTCTTCCGAGTCATGTTAAAGAAAAAGAACGAATCATTCAAAGAACGACCAGTCACTACTTCCTATCATGGCAAGCACTTAATTTTTCAGAAATTTGTGCTACATTAGCTTTTCTGTGGGACTGGGCCAGACAGGCTAGAGTTTAGTCCCCTTCGGTCCTGTCACCAGTTACCGTTATATAATCAATAATCAATATTATTCCAATTCTCCAGTGGTGGAAGTGTTCTGGATGATTGTTGTACTGTATACCTTTTGATTTGTTCAACTGGTCAAGGAATTATCTAGTTAAACGTTTAAATGTTTCACTTCAAAGATTACACTATTGAAATATCAACATACAGACAAAAATATTTAGTGCATTGCATATTATTTTGTCTGCAATACAGTTCAAACTCCTTTCATGCAGCTACAGTATAATTATAATTTTAAATTATAAACTGTCTTTGTTTATTTACTCTTTTCTTGCATTAACATTTGGATGTGAATGATGATGCATGAAATTGGTCTTTTCCTCATCCCCCTGAGTGCGCCTTATCTCTGACAAGGTACACATATCGTTTATGACACAGAAGACATTAATCTTACTGCCACACAGGCCACAGAGTTAAATAAAGCAGAAAAGTAAGTAGAGACAGACTGCTTAAGTGCTCTCAGTAAAACGAGTCATTTATGTTCAAAATTTAACGGTACAGCCATCTTGCATTTATTCAAACGTGTAACAGTGCGATTGTGTTAATGACCACATGTTGAAGTCATTTTGACCAATACTTAAATATAAAATGTTAATGAGTGGCAGCCCAGGAGCCGTAGAAACCTAAACAAAAGCAAGGTAGGCCTAAAAAAGGGAATTAAAAACGAGCAACCATATCATATTTCATCTGTCTGGATTTGCTTTTCTAGTTTCAGCTGATTAAACATGATTAAGCATGTCCAGAGCCTTGCAGTTTAATAACGAAGTAATGAAAAAGCTTTCATTTTTACTTTCAAGATTTGTCATAACCTAATTCAAATGTAATTTTACAGTAACTCTCAGGCTGAATCCAAGTCCTTCTGTGAATTTGTAATTCATCTAAGCCAAATTAAACTAAAATTGTGTCCATTTTATAGCATGGGAAGAAATCATAATGTAAAAACAGTAACAAAGTTACTGGTAAATAAGCTTTTTAGAATCACAGGTATGCCATATGCTCTAGCGTGAATGATTTGTTACCCTGTCACAATTACAGTACATCATATAATACATATTTAAGTAAGGAAAAAAACATAACATTGTATTGTAGGAAAATAATAAATGAAAGGACAATTTGTTTCTTAATGCCCAATCCACTGTAAACACAGCACATCTCGAATGTTACATTTATTTATACAACAAACATTACTTATACACCTGGCTGTGACCTAAAAAGAAGGATTTCATTTGGAAGAAATAAATTGTACTGGAGAGTACAATTTAATGAAGAAATTTTATATAAGTAATATAAATATGAACGTTAAAAATATATATTATTATTATTTTATTCATTTTTTTTACAATATTTACAAGGTCACCAAAAGTAAAATATAATTAAAATAGGAGTGTATAAAGTTTAATATGTATGAGGTATATAAAGTGAAATCTCTGCAAACTTTACTCTTATAACGCTTATCCAGTTCATTATTTATGCACTAACCTCACGGTTTTTCTCTTTACTAAACTTAATTAGTCTATCCGGTGGCAGAAAAAATAACTAACTATTACAAAATTCTTAGAGAGTCATATTCTAAATGTAAAAGGAATTTATATTTACAGAAGGATACAGCATATAACAGATGATGCGTATTTTGTTGTAACTAAAAAGCTTGTTTTAAATTAGTTTTTTTATTAGCATTAGAACATGTAGAGCATCTGCTCTCTGTGTCCCTGTCACTGTCAGTGAGTTGTTTTTACTGAAACAATAATGTATTACAACGGACACATTAATATGAACTTATATATTGAATTACAGCCAAAGCTACTTTTAAAGCTGCTGTTATTGAAACCGGAGCAACACCTTTTGACCAGTTACAATCATACAACAGGACTCTAGTATAATACATATGTATCTAATTTTAACAGCTTTTTATAATAGCTACAATAATACCCTCATGATATAACCTCATAATCAAGAGACTACACGTGGTAGCCAAAAACCTAATATAAAGCACCTCATGCAGCATATGAAGGTACAGTAATAGAACTGACCTGAGCTTTCAGCTATAGAGAATGAATTATTGCTAAATGAGCAGTGGCATAGCTGATGACAGGCCCGAGGCTGCATGTGGAGTCTTTTAGAGAAGGCAGCTGTCTGGTGTTTAATACCGAGCCAGACCCACCGCAGCACGAAATCACAGAAACACAAACCTCCAACCTAGTGCACAGCTGTTTTTAAATTTGTTATACAGAATTTTGATCAGGTCCAGCGGCTCTTCAATCACTACATTCTTAGAAAAAGGTCAAATCTAGAACTATGAGGAAGCTGGGAAGCCATAACTATACGAGAAAAAGAAGCACACTGAAGATCTCTCTTTTTAAAAAGTGTATACCAGATCACATCACCTTATATAACCAGGGTCAAGGTCCTCCTTCTATCTGCTAAAAGAACCCTAGGTAAGGCAATATTGTCAAATCAGAAAGAAGCAGACTTTATCATTAATACCAGGAAAAGCTTGAATGACAGAAGCAAATCCAGACTTGTCATTTATTTTTAGTTTTTTTATTTCTAAGTAAAAAAAATAAATAAATAAAATAATAAAATTAATAAAAAAAAACATATTACATTTGAAATATATTTTTTTCTGTCCTGAAAAGAAGGGAGTGCAATGAAACAATGTAAAATGTTCCTGCTGTACTTTTGCTTGGCAATAAAAGCTTTTGGCTACTGATGAGTTACAGAGCAACATTTCCCATGAGGTTTGGGAATGGGGATTTTAGGATAGCTTATCTGATGAGTCAGCCTCTACTGAAGTGGGGAAATGAATTTCAGAGCAATGAGCATGGGAAGACATTGAACAAGCAGGCTATTAAAGCCATACAAAAGTCTTGATATTTTTGATAAAAATTAACTAAAGAGAGAGTCAAATGCTGTAAAGTGACAAAACAAAATTCCCTTTAAAAATAGTGTCATGTAAATAGCTGAACTGCTCTGATGCTTTGTTTGGCAGAAACATTGAATGAAATGAAATCATAGTTTAAGATTTAAGAAAAGCTTAATGGCAACATGTTTATAGCTTGACCTTGATATCAGAGTTCACATGATACATTTGCCTCTTGACTTTATAATGAATAACTCATTCTCAAACAGCGCAGGCAGATGCAAACATGACTTCACTGGTTCTATTAATTTGTCCTTTTCTTTAGTTTAATCTGCCAGAACTGTACTCCTTGAACACTCTGTGTCTGACCCATGTTATGAGTATGTCCTTAATGGTTAGTGCTATTTTATTAGTCTTTTATGGTTAGCCCATTTAAGTATTACATTTTTAGCAAAGTTAATACTGTGTCACCTTGGCTATAACCCAGCATAATGCAATGTGGATTGTCAGTAATAATATGATAGAGACAAAGCAGCTTGTATTTTAAATGTGTTAAAATGTTCCAAATTACTGGTGGAGGTTATAAAAACATGGTTTATACTAATCATGTTGTACGTGGAGCAATTTGCAAGAGTTATAAATACCCTGGAGGCATTCTGACAACCATAAAGTGCAGTTTTCTTTATCTGGGATACTTTCTCACACTTGCCCACTCTCTCTCTCTCTTCAAAATTTATACACTTAAAACAACACATTGAACTGAGTTTAAATTAGCATTATTTGGATGGTTAAATTGATTAGCACTGTTTCAAACCATAAACAGTTGGCCATTTAGAGTTTTTTTTTTATTTTATGTGTGAATGTTCGATTTTATTTCAAGCCCAGTGCAAGCTACAGTTTCCATATTTGCACCACTGTACAGTACAGACCAAAAGTTTGGACACACCTTCTAATTCAAAGAGTATGAATTTGTATTATGGCAAGAAAAAAGCAGCTAAGTAAAGAAAAACGAGTGGCCATCATTACTTTAAGAAATGAAGGTCAGTCAGTCCGAAAAATTGGGAAAACTTTGAAAGTGTCCCCAAGTGCAGTCACAAAAACCATCAAGCGCTACAAAGAAACCGGCTCACATGCGGACCGCCCCAGGAAAGGAAGACCAAGAGTCACCTCTGCTGCGGAGGATAAGTTCATCCGAGTCACCAGCCTCAGAAATCGCAGGTTAACAGCAGCTCAGATCAGAGAGCAGGTCAATGCCACACAGAGTTCTAGCAGCAGACACGTCTCTAGAACAACTGTTAAGAGGAGACTGTGTGAATCAGGCCTTCATGGTAGAATATCTGCTAGGAGACCACTGCTAAGGAGAGGCAACATGCAGAAGAGACTTGTTTGGGCTAAAGGACACAATAAAGAAAACTCTTTGAATGAGAAGGTGTGTCCAAACTTTTGGTCTGTACTGTATATGCACAGACTATAAATATACTGTATTATGGATTGGAACTTCGGATGGCTTCAGAGATATAAATCCTTCCAAATCATAAAAAATATTATTAGAGACGCAATTTTATAGGCTCTGAAATATGTCTGAAATATGCACAGCAGTTGGAGGTGAGATGCCCACTACAGGATATATCATGATATATCATCCATATAATCTGAACCTGAAATGTTTCTAAAAAAAATCAACCCAGAAAAACATGCTTCAGGTGGTCAGGTCTAGGCTCAGCAACATTATGTGACACATGAACTGAATGTATTAAAAGATCATTAATGGAGTTTTTCTTCCCCGATGGCACAGAAATATTTCAGGGAAAATCTTCTGGGTTCTGGGAAATAATTTTTACATGTGTCTGCCAAACTGGCCGCCACATTGTGTACTGTAATGAAAAGCTAAATGTAATTGAATTAAATGTTAGATTTTCTACATTTTCTCCTTTTTTCAGTTAATAATTGGTGCTTTTGACTTGACTTGTATGTTTTTTTTTCATATTTGAAGATTTTATCACTTCACTAGTAAATTTGTCTAATTCTCATAAAAGTAGCTGTTTTTAGACCATAATTATAAAATACATTTCAATTTAAGTGGATCAAACATAATTACACCAAGTGTTGGATCTAAGTTGGTACTACGTGTTACTTGATACATAACTCTCAGCTCATTAAAAGCTTTATTACACAAACTACATGATACGTGAAGAAACAGTTTATAATTGATATCAACATTACTGCAGGGAAATAAAAGGACCTAGTTTAGGATTACAATTACATTTGAGTACAATTTTGAAAAAGCATGTTGATATATTCCTGAACTGTAACATATTCATTTCTAATTTGCTTAAATTAAATCCATATTGATCTGAGGATAGGTAGATTATTTTAGTCTATTTGTAATGTCTTGTTCAAGTATTATGTTTAGTCAAGATATCAGTGACAAATTATTGAATCATGTGTTGGAGTATGTCCAGAGTTGCAGTCCAGGACATGGATGAAAGAAGAAGCTCTAATGACCTAGTCTACGCCCACAGGGTTGATTTGTCAAGGAAATGAATGGGAGCGAATTAACCTGGTGCAGACAACACTGTCAGTGTGGATGAATGGAATACAAGCTTTTTCCTTTGCTGCCATCACACACCATGCTTAGATCTCTAGCAGTGTTTTTACAGACAAGAAACTTGATTTGAAATGTACTGGACAAAGAATCCCCAAAGGAAACTGTCAATGCTTTTTTAATGAAGGTGGAATATCACATAGCAGCCTCAGTCAGAAAAGCCTTGAATCTGTTAACGTGATCAAGAGTAGCTGCTGAAATTTCAGTCGGAGGTAAATTAGGGATATTGCAATTGGCCTTGATATTAATCAAGTTTGTTTATCTTTTCAAGTCTTAAATACACACAGTTGGGTCGAGCGAGTAGTTTTTATTCAAACCAGGTGAGAGAACAAAGGGCTTAAGAGAGATTGATTGAGTATTGTGTTAACTGCCTGTGTTTGCCAATACTGGAATCATCATATATCAGTTTGTACATATGCGACCTAGTAAAATGTCTAGTTACAATTTATATATTTTAATGTTTTATCATAAATCATATGACACTACTATCGCTACATAAAGAGTTCAACAAACTCTTTATCATACTGTGCATTCTCAGTAAGTGCTTTATCCTGGTCAGGGTTGTGGTGCATTTGAAACCAAGGAACATGGGGTGATACTATGGGGATGGGATGACAGTCCATTATTGGACACCATCCACTCAAACATTTATATCCAGGTGCAATTTATCACAGCCAATCCACTATTGACATGTTTTTAGAAGGTGTAGGAACCAGAGAATCCCAAAAAGCATTGCAGACACAGAACGAACATGACATAACACATGTACATCTTCTCATCTAGAAAATAGGCAGAAAAAATTTACTACAGATTCCTAAAACCCTGGACACAACAGTTCCAAATCTTCCCTTTCATACGGTGCTACAGAACCATGTCTACCAAAACGGCCAGGCACAGACGTTTTCCCCCCTTTCATCATGCAATCACTCTTATGAATAGATGAATAAGGTTTTCTGATGTAAATATATCAATATGCTCTTCACAAATTTGTGTACTAATTTTTGTGGACCATACTAATACTGTATTGTACGAACAATCACATATCACTTAATTTTCATATGTGAGACATATTATTGTTGTTTGCACTACCCATGCATCTTGCAGCTGTATATTGAATATTGTACCAAGAGTCATACACAATATCTTCTTTATCATATGATGCACATTTCCGTTATTTAATCTTTGCACTACCATACACTCTTATACTTTTTTATATTGTTGATCTGTTTAAATATTCTGTATATGGTTGTCTTTATTTAATCTGTATAACGCTTGAATGTTGTGTATTTGATGTGAATCATGTATTGTCTGTCAACACTACTGTATGTGCATTGTCATGTTTGTACATCTAGAGAGTCAGCATCAGCTGGAGCCAAATTTCATGTGCGTTAACATACTTGGCCAATAAATCTAATTCAGATTCTGGTTCATGCAGTTATCTAATCAGCCCTTAAAGTTGCATCTCTGCAATGCATAAAATTATGCAGATATGGGCCAGCAGCTAAAGGTAATGTTACACCAACTATCAGAATAAGTGATTTTGACCGTGACAAGATTGTTGGATAGCAGATGGTCTGGTTTAAACATATTCGCATCTGTAACTGCTGATCAGTGAGCGGCTGCTGTGGACGGAAACACCTTTTTGATGAATGACGGTAATGGAAAATTGCCAGAGTTGTTCGAGCTGACAGAAAGGCTACAGTAACTCAGAAAACCACTCTGTACATTTGTTGTGAGCAGAAAAAGAACATCTGTAAAATAGAACAGAGCACCAGGAAAACACCTTTGTGTTCTGGATGTGGTAGAACTGGAGATTCTCAGCATGGAAATGCATCTAAAATATTGGCAGGAATTGCATGATGCAGTCATAATAACATTGACCAGAATCTCAAAAGAATTTTTACATCATCTTGTGGATAGCATGCCTTGAGCAATCAAAGCTGTTTTGAGAGCAAAGAGAAGCTCTACCTAGTATTAGTATCGTGTTCGTGATAAAGTTCTCTGTGAATGTATATGAAGCCTGACAATTAAGTGGAAATTAATATAATTCTAACAGCATGATAAAAGAAAACATTAAATAATTGATCTTTTGTTTATTGTTTATACTCAAGCACATTAGATACATATAAGTAAAACAGTTTAACAGCCAGTGTTTTTTTGCTTAAACATATTCAGTATAATTATAGGGATTTACATATTTGTGTTGGTTAAATCATAACTAATCAGTAATCACAATACTTTGTATGTCAACAGTGTATATTTATATGAATTATATGTAGCATAATTCTGTTGAAAGTCTATTTACTGTATATTTAGTTACTTTTCTGTATAGTTAAAAACTGTTCTCAGTTGTTGTTGTTGTTATTATTATTATTATTATTATTATATACATATTCTCCTCTTTGCTAGTAAATGGAAAAACAGACAGATCTCTTGGAGCTCTAGATCTTTCACTCCCTTTGCCAATGATTTCCTTAATAGAGACTTTAAATGGATATGGTGCTTCTTTTCCCCCACATAAAATCACCTCACATTAGGATTCGTTATTTTAATGTAATGATGGTTTCTGAGAGCAACCAGATTCCCTTGAGTTTGGGTTTCCCAGCAAAACAAATTAAGGCTGAAATTTTGGCTAGCAGAATTAACTACATCAGACCTTAGATGTGTATATTATGAATGTGTTAAGTGTTCAAGACCAAATGCATTATAGAGTAAAACATGAAATCAAACAAATCGCTGCAGCAATAATAATAAAAAAAAAAGTCACAAAAGGTTTACGGCTCATAAAGTCTTAAACTTATTTCTTTCTGTTAAAAAAAAAAAAAGAGAACGAAGCACTTTCAAATCTATTTTTGCTCAGTGCATTTGGCTTGAACATGTGAATTTTATTGACTGTATATGTGGAAGCAGTTGGAGTGAGCAGCAGCTGAGAACTCCCAGCCGAGTCAGCGTCCCAAGATGGTCATCTTCAGAGGACAAACGATTATGAACTCAGGTCTTGCATTCCATTAGTTGATGATGCAGTAGTGATACCAAATGCTTAAATCTCTGAATGATGTTTTAAAGTATCTAACTGAATTGTGGTACCCTCATATCAGTAGCCTTATTAACATGCGTCTCTTGTGTTAATTTAATAAAATAAATTAAATAAAATTGAAGACCTTTATACTGACCATAATATTTGGGAATAAAAAAGTGAATTAATTCATGGAACTAAGCAGAACAAACAAAAGCCAGGGTAATGTAGAGTCACAGTGGAAAATACAGTAAAGTACCTCATAAAGAGTTAAACAAGCACTAAAGTAGACCTTAGGACTTCCACAAGCCTCTGGCAAAGTTCCACATCTGTCATAACGTCTATCATGTTAACTCCTATTCCCAAGCCTATAAATTCAATCCAGCCATATTATCCAAAATTACATGTGCACATGACAGCCTAGTGCACATGACAGTCTGGTCACATTTTGTAAGTGTTTCAGTTCCAAAATTATGCACTTTGTGTTATTTTAGACTTCGCAAAGAAAAACTAATTTTCACATCCCATTACGGCCATAAAATTGATTTTGACTTTATGTGCTGCATAACATTCTGTATCCCTCAATTCCCATGGTGCCAATTTGTACAATTTGCATGTGCCAGCTCTTACGCAAGGCTAAAAATAATGGGCTGTTAAAATGCTTGTAACTTAAAAAAAAGCACATTTTTATGAAATCAAACTATATTATATTTCTTCTTACAAAAAAATATTGTGGGAGATTAGATTGTCTATTCCAAACTCTGTTGTAAACATACTCAGGCTCAGCACGTCAGGAAAAGGGTAAAATTATAGCTTGTTAAAAGGGCTGTTAAGCGAAGGAAGAGCTCATCAGGCTGTAAAGATCATCAGATCACCAACCACACCGGTGGTCGACTAAAACAGACCTGACACCATCGTATTTATTGATCACCTCCGCTGGAGCATAGGTGAGTACCAGTGACCTCCCAGTTTAACCTCACAGAAGGAGGTAGACACAGAGGTCATGGCCACAATTTAAACAAAATTCTCCCCCACTCTCGCTTTCTTGCTCTTTTGCTTTTACTACTGCATGCTGAAAAACATTTGGAAATTCAGATGTCACCGAGGAACATGTGGTACCTAATGCAGGCAAAAATAAATGTGATGTATTAGAAAATGTATTGCTTGTGTATAGCGAATCCAAATAATATTTCTAGGCCTTCATTAAATAAAGAAAACAGTTTGTAGAGGGGAAGGGTTCAAAATAAATGTTAAGACCGCACAATCCATGGGACATTTTGTCCTTTTCATGCAAAGGCTGAACTGAGATGAGGTATTTAAAAGAAGAATCTCCTTGACTGTTACTCACTCCATATTGTTATAATTGCTTTCTCGGTCATTGCAAAATGCTGATTTAATTAGTTCCGATGCCTGCTGAGTGAGTTTTTCTTGGCAAGAGATACACCAGTACTGCTCTGACACTCTGTTTATGAATGAAAATATGCTGATGATATAAATAGTAGATATTGCTTACACTCAGACATTATGTAAACAGTATTGTAGACCTAGAAAGTATAGTTTTCCAGGAAGGCATGCCATATGAAATCTGACAGTGACTAGATGGTTTAAGGGGTGTACCATGGAAAGCAGTGGAGGACTTTCTGTCTGTAACTGTCAGTTACTTTAAGGCTGGATTGCGGCATGTTCAGAGACCCACTAAAGGCGCACTGGATGGAGTTAACCACTGAGCTTTCATATAAACATGGCTTATATTTCAGTTTGAGAGCTTGCATGTTCTTTCCTGGATCACTGCAAGTGTACGTTCCCCATAACATTGAAGCAAGATGAAAATTTGATACATCCTGTTGTCAATTTTATTCTGTGTAAGCTCTGGTCCTAAATGGAAATAAAATCCTGTAATTTATCGTTTAACACAGTTGCAAAACTGATTTTGACGTCATTTAGGTTTTCACAAAAAATGAAAAAGAACAGGTTCTTATTAATAAAAAATGTTTAGCTCACTAATAAAACCTACAGGGGAATAAGCTGTGGGTTCTGAAAGGTTTCCGATCCCAGTATGGCAGTGACCCTTGCCTGCAGGTGTGGAAATTCGGTTTAGGGAAGCAAAGCACTTACATATTACAAAGCATTACCATACTGGAATAATATTTATTTTAGATTGTAGTTTCAGAAATCCCAGTTTCACTATGTTTTCATAGTAAGGGCAACATTTTAAACATTAAGTTTAAAAAATGCCATAACCCTGGAAACCAGGAACAACAAAACCATAAGATCCACACAAAGATGATTGTAAACCAATATTCCATAGCAGAAAACCACAGATTTGACTATTTGTGTCTGAAAAAATAATCCAAGACCCCTGGTTTGCATTGCTTTTAGGGATGTCATATTTCGTAGTTTATCAACCAATTATGTTTTATGCAATGAGTTGGACATCATTTAATCCATATGGCAAATGCACAGTGGAGATTCTCTGACATGCAAGCATTTGTTCTAGGGTTACACAGGCTAAAATAATATGACTGGATCAAATACGTACATAAGAAGCCAAGAGAAAATAAACAGGAGAGCAGGGGCATGTGGAGCTGAGGGTGCACGACGGTTCTCCACAGCTCATCTCTCACATTTGTGCAACACTAGGCCGAGCATGTTGAAAGTGAATTGATCGGAACCGAACAACCAGCCTGTTGTTAGATGTAAGACAAATAAAACATATATAGGCCATGCTCACTTGTTGTCAGACTCCTGATGGTTTGCTGTAGATTAGAGACTTTAACAAGAGCTTACATTTTTTTTTGTTCACTGACTGTGTGGTCATGTCAAAAGGATAACAGGGCCAGTTAGTCCTGAATAAGATTAAATTGTCCAGTCATGTGAAAATATGCATAACCAGATTATTGTATGCCTTTATTAAAACCAATGATACATAACCAGATTATTGCATGCCTTTATGTATGACGTTTGATTTATATATACTGTACTGTATAATATACGTATATAATATATTTTTCCAATATGAATAACACTGTATGTTTTTGTTCACGGCATTTCCAACTGTGGCATGTCCATACATTAGACAAAAAGCACACAAAGGTTTTGCACTACCAAATAATGCAGGAGAAGGTGACATTGAGGAATATCTCATTGGAACAGTTCCTTGCATAACCATTTACACTGTTAAATACTTCTACAATTTTTAATGTTGCACCTAGAACTGAAATGGACTTAATTGGGATTAGATACCATGAACGATACTATAAAAATAATATTGCATGCAGAGGGAAAAAGCAATATAGTTTGCAAACGTATTGTGCCAAAGGTTACATACTCTATATGGTCAAAGGTTTGTGGACACCTGAAATTTTCACCCATATGTGCTTGTTAAACATGGCATTTAAGAGTTAGAGTTGGAGTCTTGCGCTTTGCTGTTATAATAATCACCACTCTTCTGGGAGGGCTTTCCAATAGATTTTAGAACATGGCTCTGGGGAATTTGCAGATTCAGCCACAAGAGCATTAGTGAGGTCAGGCACTGTTGTTAAACTATGATTCCTGGCACATAGTCAACATTCCAGTTCATCCCAAAGGTGTTCAGTAGGGCTTGAGGTGAGGGCTCTATGTAGGCTACTCAATTTTTTCCACACCAATCTTGGGAAAATACATACCTAGCTTTGTGGTAAGGAGCAGTTAATCTCTAGTAGGAACACTACTAAAGATTCTGGGCCCCTTGAAAACCTAATATACTTGGCCTCCAACCTTGACAAAGCCAACTCTTTTCAACTGCCATAGCATGGTAAGAGCCCCTTGTCACGCAGGGGCCCTCCCCTTCACAGCGACTCTGTTCAGGAGCACTATTATGCTAAAATAGATTTGGGCTACTTAGACTATTATTATTATTATTATTATTATTATTATTATTATGCTGACAGAAAAGTCTTATACTACAGCATACAAAGACATTATAAACACTTGTGTGTTTCCAACTTTTTTTTGAGTTTGAGGATATCCATATATTGCTCTGTGGTTAGGCATCTATTTTTTTTTTTCTGGTGATTGGTTAAATGGAGTACACCTGCGTGCAATTTATGTGTCACATGAAGTCACAATTTACTGAAAGAAATAGCATCATGAAGACCAAGGAAGTCTGGGAAAGTTCAGCTGTAAAAGTTGAATTATTTTAAAAGTATATAATTAAAATTGATCATATGGCACGATCATAACTTGATTTAGGACAAGCTGTCTACCAAAGCCAGTGCTCAGGATAAGAGGGGATTAGAGAAGCAACTTAAAGGATACTTGAGAGATTTGTTCAAAATTTCTACAATAGTACTTTGATTACTTAAAACTGCTTGTGCTTGATATGACAAATTGAAGCTGCATTAGTTACACAGAAGTAGTGAAGTTCTCAGAAATCTGATTTGAGGTTAGAGTTGGAGTGAAAAAATCCCTGATGACTAAATGACTAACTTATCATTACAGATTTTTCCGAAGAACTGAGAAAAAAATTATGCTATATCTAGCTACTCTTTCTGTTCCATCCATCTGACTCAACTAGGGACAGTGGAAGCCAGTGGTGACCATTTGGCCATAAAAGTTATAAAAGTGTCTCACCTAGGTGAAAAAGTGAATTTCCAGATCATATAATACCATTTGTCACAATACTTAATGCTTCTTATCTCATAGTCCATGCTTCATTTTTTTGTAAATATGCATACGCATTTATTTTTTTATCAGGTAAAAAAGAAACACATTTGCTAAATACAATTTCATACCCTTTAATGTAATGTCGTAACTTTTTTGAATTCGAATCTTTCATGATCTTAATTGTCATTTAGATGAAACTTGGCCAATTTAGATTTCACATAAGAAAACATAGATCTGAAAAAATGTATAAGCGTTTATCAAAAATCAATTCTCTCTCTCTCTCTCTCTCTCTCTCTCTCTCTCTCTCTCTCTCCGTCTATCCTGCTTTATCCTGAATATAGGGTTGCATGGACCTGGAGCTTATCTTATTAAAGACTTAGGACATGAGGGTACATCCTGGACAGGGTTTCAATACATTGCAGGTCACACACACAGACACTCACACACTCATTTACACACTACAAGCAGTTTGGGAATGCTAATTAGCTTTATATGCATGGCTTTGGACTGTGGGAGGAAACCGAAGTACATGGAGGAAACCCACCAAGCACAGGGAGAACATGCAAACTCCATGCACACAGAGGCAGGAAGTGAACCTGGA
>JAAGKR010004178.1:0-52551 GCA_011419295.1 Clarias macrocephalus
TGGAGGAACCAAAAGGTCTATTTAAAGCCACTGATAAATACTGATAAACATGGTTCTCCAAGATTCAGAACTTTGGACATTAACCCACCATGTTAACAGAATACCTATGCTTTGAAGGATTTATTTAAAAAAAAAAAAAAAAAAAAAAAAAACTTTACTCTAAACTCTTTGCTCTAAACTTTACCATTTCTTTTTCAGTACCAGAAGTTACTGAAGGAGGGAAGTCAAAAACATGCACCATATTTTAGCATCTGGACACGAACCTGATCAACCAGTTGACAGCAAATGGAAGTTCTTTGTTTTTTCAGACCTCTGGATTCACCATTTTTTATTCTTTAATTCTCTGATGAAGAACTCTATTACTGATAAAAAAAGGCTGATTTTGAAAAACAACTTCTTGTGAAAGGGGTGTCAATGCAGAACAGCAGCAAAACTTGAATGTAATGTACAGTTTGGTCATCGTTTTGTTGTATTAATAGTTCTTGACTAAGATGGACAAATTTTATTTCTTCCAATAACAGCTGCAGTAAAGCATCTTAAATAATTCCAAATGTCATAATTAAGAGCTTGAATAAAAAAAAAAATCTGTTGATACTAGAAATGACAATATTTCTATTATATAATATATATATATATATATATATATATATATGAAATTTATTTAAACTGGGAGAACCAGTGGTAGGGTTTAAGGCTGGAACTTGACTGATGTTAGTGAAACATTTTGATGGGTTACTTCAGTTTGAGGCATAGTTTTTAATAATTGTCATATCTCAAATGTCTGGATACAGAAGGCCTGAGAGTTCCTATCGAATCATAATCTACTATGCACACTATGGTTTCAATATGCAGCTGGCTCCATTTAAAGCACAGCTACACTGATTAAGCTAAATGGTCTTGCACAGTACACACATATGGCCGTTTACATGGGCATTCTGAAAGTGGTAATAAAAAGCTGCATATAGGATCAATCAAGTACCGACAGAATTTAAATGTTTTAAGAATGTTTAGGGTTTGACTAGAATGTTGAGTTCATTCTTAAAGTTTCTGTTTCTATGAAACAGATAACAAGAGCAATACCCTTGTTATATGAGTGTGAGAGAGGTCAGATCCTGTATATAAGTCCAAGATTTGTTCAAACAACTACAGTAGTGCTTTGTTCAGACCTTACCAGGTCTAAAAACATATATTTAATCTCATTGCCCATAATATCAGAAACCTGCCAGGTTATGCAACGTACATAACTGCATGGTAAATCAATATATACCTTGAATCTAATAACATGCCAATGCTGCTTCTTTTCATCATGAAGGCCTTTACAGGAATATGTTTCCTAAAATGCTTCCAACATCACTACTTTTAATACACCTTAAACCAAACCTGACAGAAGTGAAAATCAACCAATGTAATGTTAAAAGAGAGAATTTATATCTAGCATCTTCTTACCTCACCATGTGTATAAGCTGCTTTAAAACATACTGTTAATAAACAAGTGAATTCATGGTTGAAAGATCTCCAGTGTCCTGAAGATTCACTCATCCATGTCTTTCCATACGCACACTCAACTATTTCTGTCAGGTTCTTTAGAGGACACGTGAAGAACTAGGAGGACATGGCTCATCTCTATCATCTCAGGGATTATCTAGTAAAGCTGGATCATCTCACAGTAAAGAGGCTCAGGTGGCTGGTGGCCATGAATAGTAACGGCTTGTTTCAGTCAAATCCTGAAACTTTCTTATCTTAAAGGTCAGACCTGCTGTTCAAATCACAAGTCATTAGAGTGAAGAAGAAATAGTTTGCTTGGTGTCATTCTCATTATTGTGCGTGTGTGCGTGTGTGCGTGTGTGTGTGTGTGTGTGTGTGTGTGTGTTAGAGCACAAGTAGCTCTGGCCTGTGAAAACACAATGTTCTTCACTGTTCAGTCTGTGAGACAAATATTAGATAATAGATTGGCCATTTTCTATATTTCAAACAGACAGCTACCAATTATTCAAATAAAACATATGATATTAGGTAACATGATGTATTTATCATACAAGTCACATAATTGCTTTAAGCAGTTATTAAAGTTATTTTATATATTAAGTGAGTTATTACATCTCCTGCAATAGATCCTACAACACTATATTACTACTCGGCTGTACAGGTTGACCTTGAACCTAGCTGTTTACCTCAATTTGTATAATTCCTTAAACAATGTAAACACATGTAAACAGTGAGCATTTTTATTCACTCTGTACAAAAGCCTCTTTATTGCTTTTGTACATTTTTACTGGTGAGCCAGCCAGGAGGGCGACATCAACGATCTTGAGGATGGTTGGCTGAGTCCCATGCTCATAGAAACATATCCTCAAAGTAATCATCAAACTCCTCTTCCCTGGAAAAGAGAAACAAATCAATTTACAATTTACATCTAAGCATTCAGCAAAAGCTTTCTACATAAAACTCCAGAATTATAAGAACTCTTAATGAAAATAAAAGGTCAAAACTAAATAGAATGCTCAATGAATGATGTATATTGAGAATAAAATATTTTAAATTAGACTTTAAAAATTTTTATAAACTATAATGACACCACACAATTTACATTCATATTTACAGAGACTTTCTCTTGTTAGGACTCTACCTGAAATGTCTAACATTGGAGACAAATAAATAGGATATGTTTCTAAAATGTAAAATGATATTCAAAGCAAGCTTGGGTGCCATCACTAATTTTTTAACTTGCTTTTCCATGTGTGTAACAATCATAACCCACAAATACCTTATTACTGTGAAAGCTAGAGGTACACAGTAAAGTGTTTGTTCAGTACTGTGCAAAGGTCTTAAGCCACCTTTCATTTCTTCAATTTAAATTAATTGATGTAGATTAAATAAAAAAGAAATGCGATCAAAAGTTTGACTGTGACAGGCTGCAAAGTGCCTAAACATAGGTTGTATCTTAGCAGCAACCTCAATTCCCCTCTCGTCTGTTCCAACCACTCAGCATTCAGCATCACCAATATACTAATCACTGTCCTGATCATCTGTCATCATCTGCACCTGTTCGTCCTGTTTAAGGCTTTAAGTTAGAGGGGCTGTTTTTTATGCTTAAATGATTCATAGGTCACTGTGTGGCTTAACAATTAAAAAGCATTCCTCTGAAACTGCTCGTGTACAAGGACTGGACAGAAAATGAGAGACAAAAAGGTCCTCTTCAGGAAGCCTGGAGAACTATTCCTCAACACTACATAAAGCCTGGTAATTTGGAAGCAAAATATGAAGAAATAAAGGGTGGCTCAAGGCTTTTGAACAGTACAGTACCTTAAAGTTAGCCGTTTATAACCTGGAAAAATGTGTTTAGCGGTCTGTTCCCACCATTGTACAGCATTGTACAGTTATGGCATTTGATTGCATAATGAACATGCCAGCTGTATGTGGATTGGACAGTGGCTTACATCATAATTTTTGGGGTTAAATGGCCAATGGTTAGATACACTATCTGTGTATTGATTTAGACTTCTGTCATTACTGCTTCATCCATCAATGTGTGTTTCGTACACCGTTTGAGATTTTTTTAAAGTTTTTTGCGAATATGGACACCGGAAATATATGGCATCTCTTAATAAAAAGGCGAAATGTGTAAGGTCACCGTGTTTTCTCCTCCAGAGCAGGGGCTGGACCTTTCCAGTACTCCGACTCTGATGGGCCCTCAGCCTCGTCTTCACTTTCCAAGTCTGATAACAAGATCAATTTCATGCACAATGATCAGATTCAACTCACAAAGTTGTCAGAAACGGTAAACAATAAGTGCCAGATGTGTGTACTAAGTGTTTAAAAAAAAATGCCGTGATGTTTGTGATCACGAGCAAGAAGAACAAAAGAAACACAAACCTTTCTCTGAATCATGGGAATCCTCGGAGCTTGAGGATGAGTGTTCTGCAGACAAAGAAAAATAAAGAGTGTACCACTTATTATATTATTGATAGATAATTAATGACTAAATATCATCTTAATAACATGTTACTGCTTAAATAGGGTCATGTAATAAGAAATGCTCAGCAATATAAAACTCTAAGCTACTGTAAGCTGCCACGCTTCAAGCACAGACATGTACAGGAATGCTCTCTTGCTAGTGTTTTTCAAACAACACTGCAGGTCTTGTACAAATCTGCCTATGTTTGATCTGCCCTTAAGGCATTTTATGATGTGGGTCTTGAAGGTAGTGTATGCAGGAAGATTCAAAGACTGAGTGTAAACAAAAACAACCCTTGCCTTTTCGTCTCTTTTTGTGTTTGTGTTTCTCTTTGCGTTTGTGTTTGGACTTGTGCTTGGACTTCTTGGCCTGTGGCTCGTCTTCGTTCTCTTTCGATCTGCGTTTCTTTTTAACCTTGACCTCTTTCCTCCTAAAACAAAAAATATATATATGTAGAAAACAGATTAAAAACTGTTTACACTGCAAACAAGTAGAGGGACCTAATCGTTTAATATTAGCCTTTTGATCACTTCTTAAAGAGAACAGGTATTTTTGTGAAACAGTTTGCCAGAATGTAATCAGGATCTCCTTACTTGTGATGGTAGTTCAGTTTGAAGGAGCATTCTGGACAGAGACCTACAGAAAAAGAAAAAAAAAAAAAGTCCAAGACTGACATAGGAGCTGAAATTCAACCAAATAATAAAATCAATATATAATACAAAATATTAATATTATGACAAAATTTCTATCAAGAAATTAACGGCCATTAATTAAAGCACTGTGCAGATTGCCTGGATCTTAAATCTGAACACAATACTTCTTTCTACTGTTCAGGTTTCTTCACTTCTAAATGGGCACCTGTCCAAGCTTATCTGTATAAAAGCTACACCTGAGAGATGAGAAACCTGCAACCATGTTGGAGCTATATTTCTAATTTAGCACCATATGCACTGCCTAGAGGAGGATATCTAGAAAGTGTTGTTGCTCTGCATGCAGGTAATGTAGCACGGACGACTGTTGTAAAGTCTAATGTAATGAGCTTAGCTCCACTGACGGGCCCGTTAAACAGAATAGCACATAGGGAGATTAAAAGCGGTGGGGGTTGCTGCCTTACGCAGTTTCACCAGAGCGTTCCTCTTCTCGCCCTGCTCCACATAAGCGAAATTCACTTCCCAGCTCTTCAAGCCGTCCTTCTTCTCACAGTGTTTGTTGCCACACAGAAACTGGCCTGTAACGCATCAGCATATATTTTAGGACATACACATATATGACAATAAATGATTATTACTATTATTATTATTATTATTATGCTGGCATTACTCATTACTAATTGTTCAACTTTAAAAGATAACTCTGATCACTATTCAGTCATGTTAGTTACTAATGTTGACCTTTGTAAGTAAGGAATTTTATGTAACTTGACCTTTATTCAATTTTAATTGAATATCCCTGAAGTTAACATTGTGAAAAGTTATAGATAATGTTGACACCAGAAAGCGAGAGAGAGCAATAGAGAGAGAGAGAGAGAGAGAGCGAGAGAGAGCAATAGAGAGAGAGAGAGAGAGAGAGAGAGAGCGAGAGAGAGAGCATTAGAGAGAGAGAGAAAACCCTTAACCTGCCCTCTTTCCCTGACGCCAGAAGCAGACTGGATTTATCTGAATAAGGCTTAACAGGGGATCCTCTGAACTGCTGCTGGGCAAAGTGCGTCATAAGGGAGAACACCACTGCTGGGCTTTCCCGACCGTCTTGGTCGGCTTTAAAGATCAGTTCAGCTTTAGGTTCCCTTAACCGAGTTAATTGTCCTCACTCAGGTATTGAAGTGACTCTTGTACTGTATGTGTCGTACACATTACTATTATGAATATGAAGAACCATCAAGATAAAAAGTTGCGGTCAGAAGATTATATTCACTCCTCATAAGCATCATGTTCTGTCATGAACGTAACCCTGGATCAGACAGGTTTAAGGGCCACCAGTGGCAACTCTCAGTGCCAAAGCAGACTGGGTTAAGAGATTTGCTCAAGGGCTGCCCAGTGGCAGCTTGGCAGTACTCGGGCTTGGACACCTGACCTTCCTATTACTAACCCCAAAGCCTTAACTGTTTGAGCCACTTCCCAAATATTTTAACTTCTGCCAGAAGCTTGTTGGCTATAAAAAGCATCTGCTAAAGGTCAATCTAATGTCCTAAGGCCAAACAGAAGCTGTGCTATATGTACAATATGTTTTTAACACTGTATGTATAATTCTTCCCTTAAAAACATCAAATAAATAAATAAACTTTCTACAAATTATATGTCTATTCCTATTCTAATTCTATTAAAGTTGTATGTTGTGAAATTATTCTGCCTTGATAAAGACCAGCTAAAAAAAATAATTAAAAGCTCAATATCGATATAGACATTAATGTTCATGATGAGTGCATGTAAACCTTGCATGACTGCAAGTGTATCTGTGAGAAGCCAAGGCAAGTTAAGGCAAGTTAAAAGTATATAGAACCAGCAGATCTGGAATATACCTGTATGTTTCAAGTATGTCAGCATCTAGAGTGAATGATTACAGAGTGAAATTCTGTAGGCCATTATTAGACAAAAAAAAAAAAGCTTTACATACCTACAGACCTATCAGAGAAACAGATGAAAATTAAGGACTGGCCAAATCAACAATCTGGGACATTCTTTGTTTTTTGTTTTTTTTTCTAAAGGAATGCATTGATGAGCTGAGCAACACCAAAAGGTTTGGACGGCTACAGAACAACTAAAGTGGATGATGACACTTCTTTGCTTGGTGAAGACAAACCTCTTCACAACATCTAGCCTAGTCTAGAAAACTATGGAGAAGGTACAGTAGGTGTATCGGTGTCCAAGGCTACAATCAAATGACACTTTCTTGCAGAATGAAGAGAGGAGGAGGGTAAAGTATGAATAAGGACTGCATCACTGTTCCATACTTATGGACCCAACTGTATTTAAGCCAGCATGCTGTTGACATTTTGCTCATCTTCGATCTCACGCCAACTGACCACGTGGAGAAACGATTGACATGGGCAAAGTCCTCATATTGACTTCCACTCTTTGCCCTTTGTCAATGATTCTTCAGGTAGTGAGAGTGACTTAGCTGACCGCAAATCCTTATGTTGCATGGATTATCTCATCTCTGCACTGACGTTTTTGTGACTTGAGTCCCCCTTTGCTTTAGCGCACGTGAGCTGTTGTCGAGTCCCTGACAAAAAGCATCTTGAGGAAAAAGAAAAAACTCCTTATGGCAAGCTGTGACTTTCCTCTGCACAAATGGTCCACAATAGAACAAGTATCTTCATCATCATCACTTAATACCTACAGATGCTGTTTTATTCCACAGTGGCTGCTTGTGCTTAGATGCGATTGTTTGAATGTGGGGCGTGATTGTGTGTGCGCGCTTTGCATGGGGGGAGGGTTTAACGCCACATCACACCACCAGCTTGTCCTGGTTTCACACCAGATGGTCTTGAACACAGGCCCTGGGTTAATGCCACATACTGTACAACAACTGAAAAGGCCAGCACACCCTATTTCTTTCTGTTATTCACTGTACTCTACTATACTCACAGTTAATACAATGTAAACATACAATTAGGCTTATTTTTCACACTCAACCCTAGGCAATATTTATAATACGTCTTAAAATTTTGGTCTTTAAATTTGTCTTCACGTTCACGCCGTTGCATAACAACGCTGTAAAGTGTGATCCTCACTTTTATAGTTTGTATTTTTGCCTGGATTTTTTTTTTTTTATCAAAGTAAGCTAAATCAAGGCTCTAAACCTGGCATATTAGCTGATTTCCAGAATTCACACAGCCAACCAAGCATTAACTTGATGAAGTGAAGGTTTGTAATCAATAGCCCAACAAAGTGCAGAAATCTATCAGTGCAGAGATCACATCAAGCCATGTTTTGCAAGCCTGAGTCAAATCTAAGTCTTAGCCATGCACTTAATAATCAAATAGTTGGCTGTCTGTTTTATTGGGTTAGGAAAAAAAAAAAACAGGTGTTAGAGGTGTTGAGGGGTTGAGGTCAGTGCTCTGTGCAGGACACTCAGGTTTTTCCGGTCAAACCCTGCTAAACCATGCCTTCATGGAGCTCGCTTTGCGCACAGAAGCATTTTCATGAAGGAACAGGTATGGGCCTCTAAGTGAAAGTCCTTAGTTAAGACTGATCTCAAATCAACAGCATACAGACATTCTAGACAACTGCGTTCTCCCGACTGTGTGGCGATTCTTTGGGGAAGGAACAATATGGATGTCGGGTTCAGGTGTCTGCCAGATTCTGAGTCTATATAAAGCTACATAAATGTATTATATATTAATCATCTGAGACATTTAGAATAGCTACTGTTACAGAACCTCACCTCAAGGTTGCTTAGGTTGTCTATAATTGTCTAATTCAATGGCTTTTTTCTGTGTGTGAATAATATAAAATACTAGAGTTGCCAGAAGTTCATGGGCGCACTTTGTGGCCAAGAAGAAAGTTAAGAAAGTTAACTTAGAGCCTCAATATACTGTTGTAAAATAAAACATATATTAAATTTAGGAACATGATTGTAGAATGACAAAGGTTTCTCCAAAAATGTCCACAATTGTTTTGTGATGTACGTTTCCTGCTCGGTTACAGCATTAGGTCTGAAGCTTTATCTCCATCTAGTGGTACTATTAGTTACACCTATAATATAAGTGCAGCAACATTCACAAGCTGGCATGGCAAAAGTAAAACTTTTCATCTCTCTCTCTCTATGCACAGTCTTTATTTTTATTTCTTTCTACACTGTAAAGCAATACTAAAGACATCCAAAATATGCAATAGTTTGTTCTTAACAGTTAATGTTGAGATGTGTCTGTTACGTTTGCTCTGTAAAGCCTTCATTTTTGCTCTAATCTGAGGTGCTGTTAGTTGGGGATTTGGGCATGGGTAAGTTTTAGTCTTGCTTTCCTAGGATGGCTCTCATGAACACCATCCCAGGAAAGTAAGACCAAAACTTGCCATGGCCACAGAAAAGCCAATGCAGCACAAATCAGAAAAAAAAAAAAGTCAATGCGGGACACCAAAAGCTACAAAGCAAGCACCTGAGGTCCTAATGCATCACAGCCCGCAGTGCACAGGGCCCAGCAGACAAACAACCCACAGCCACTAACTCTGCCTCCAAACTCCCCAGATCCCAATCCTCTTGAGCAGAATATGTGATAAACCCGGTATTAACACATTAGACGCACGTAACCCCAGTGCTTGTAACACAGTAGTAACCCATGGGATGAGCAAGACAAACCACAGGTCCGCGTAGACTCATGCAAATCAAAATGGGAAAGAAAAGGACTTTAACCAGTATGAGTTTACTGTGAGTGCAGGTTCAAACATCACCCGGTCTTAAAATGTCGAATTTTGATGAGCCTGTGCCAACAGTAACTAATGAGTCCTGTTTTGGAATAAATATATGGCTATAGTCTTTTTTCTGCACTCCGTGGTTGTAACGAGAGATAGAAGTAGCCTTCGTTTCAGCTCAGACAAACATGGGTGTTTCTCCTCTGACCTCTCTCATCATTTCTGCTCAATGGATGGCAATCATTCTGTGTAGACGCTATATAACGTTGTAAAACGAAATCCCAGACCTTAGGACCTCAGAGTTTCTGAAATACTCAAATCATATATCTGTCACCAACTCAAATCATATATCTGTCACCAACAACTAATTAATCATATTGGTCTTCCACATTGAAGCTTTTGACATGTTGCTGCTATCAAATGGTTGGCTGAATGGATAATTGCAGTTCATATTAATGCTGTATATATAAAAATTTCAGTTTCTATCTAAAGTAGCACAGCAAATATTTAACCGGTAACAGCATTAATGTGAAGACACAGATCTTTAACTGGAGCACAGTAAAATTACAGAACGGCACTGGATAATTATCCTAGCCAGCTTTGAACAGCAGCAACATAAGTGTGTTAAAAGCAGGAATATAAAATATACTGACCTTTTCCGGATATTACTTCATTTTCAATGCGCCATCTGAATCCAAACTACAAGGTGGAACCATAAAAAAAACAAACAAACCAAAAAAAAATCATCAACAGTGTCAGTCAGACAGAGTATCACAGACAGAAATAGACGTATAGAACCTTGTTTTCTTTGTATCTGCTCAGGTCAGCAATACAGTACTCTTTGAAGAGCTTGTCGTAGTACTTCTTCGCGAGCTCTTTCTCCCTGAAGAAAAAAAAAAAAAAGTCAAGTCAAATCAGCTCATGTATTTGACCAAAGACGGTAATTTAACCAAAATGACCCAGGTTTTAGAATGAAGCTGAAAGCTTACCATGTCATCTCTTCCTCATCCTCATCCCTCCAGAGGAAGCGGTGATTTTCCCTCACCACATCGAGATCGTTCTTGTCTTTTGTCCTGCACACAGAGCGCATATGGGTAGGACGGTCTAACATCGCATCAAATTTGAATTTAGTGCACACAATGAAGGATTTGTACTGCTTAATAAGATAAACATTGTGTCAAAAAGAATAATAATAATAATAATAATCACAACAAAAGCTGGGTGATATGTTATGAATATTGTATGAGACATTTCTACAATATAAAAGTTTTTTTTTTTTTTAAATATACAGGTTTGCAAAGAAACTTCCAGCATGACATTCCATGCTTGATGATAATTTTATTTTAGATCTACAAAAAAAAATCATTGAAAACTAAACAAATGACGTAAAGTAAAAAGTAAAGTAAAATATGTAAGAAAAGATATTGTGACATTATATTGCCCAGCCCTTTAGTAAAATCAAAGTAACTCTGGGCTGTAATCAGGGATGCCATGCATCCTTCTCTGAGACTGGCAAGCTGAGAACATAGCTACAGATCATAAATCCTTTTTTAAACTGACATACAGTCTTATGCAAAAGTTTAGACACCCCTTGATAAATAACAGATTTTTTTTAATTGAAAAGATGTTAACACAGTCTCTTTTGGAAATGGAAAAAATGCACAATATCTTCAGCAAACACTGATGCATAGTTACTCTTTATGCCATAAATTGAACAAAAAATAAATAAAAACATTATTATGGCACTGTGCAAAAGTCTGGACACCCTAAGAGTTCCAGAGTCTCAGATTTTTTTTTTTTATTTCCAAGAGAGACTGTGTTAACATCTTTTCAATAATAAAACAAAAAAATCACCAAAATCAGTTATTTAATCAAGGGGTGCCTAAACTTTTGCAAAAGACTGTACACTGAGTACAGACCAATTTCATTTACATTTGGTGTACATTGGATTTGAAAATAATAATTCACTAGTAATAAAAATATATACTTGTGATAGAGATGCCCAGGATAATTCATAATACAACAGCATTCAAGTCAAACCAGGACTTCAAGGACGAAGAAATTTCTCATGAACGAAGGTGTATACCGATTGTCATTTACAGATGACTTCAAGCACACAACGGTGATGATGCTCAAATCTGCTTTAAAATATTTGATTCGTGCAAGACGTTTTAAAAAAGGCTGGATGTCCATGAATGATGATC
Organism: Clarias macrocephalus; assembly: GCA_011419295.1. Lineage (NCBI taxonomy): Eukaryota > Metazoa > Chordata > Actinopteri > Siluriformes > Clariidae > Clarias > Clarias macrocephalus. The sequence continues at coordinate 11,508 of JAAGKR010004178.1, forward strand.
CTCGCCAATGTGTCTCAGAGCCCACTGCAGACGTTCCCGGGAACACCGGATACTTCAAAATCAATGTTGCAGAATTAATGTGTGAAAGAGATGCATCTGTCTTTGGGAACATTCAACATCACTTGCACATTACAGGAACTCATCTGGGAGTCACTGCTACAATCCCTGTACAGTCCACACCTCGCTCCAAGCAATTTCCACTTATTTCAGGAGGAATTTCCATTAAAGGAGGCTAGCGTTTCAGAAGTAAAGCAGGCAGTCCGATCATTGCTCCAGCATACTGAGAAAACTTTCTTCCTTGATGGTATCCAAGCACTGGGATAAGTGGATAAGCTTTTACTCTCATAACTGTGTTTTGTTATTCTGCACAATCAAGTATCCCGGTTTGACTTAAATCAGCACAATGGTGTGTTAACCACTATTGCTTGTGTACTGATTCAAATCCATCCATCTTTCAGATGGACAGAGAGGAGTGTCTCATACTCACGTGGATCTTTTCAAGTCTTCCAGCTTTCCTCCATAATACAGTATGTAGTCACTGACAAACTTCTTATGCCTGTCAAACTTTAAGACAGCATCAAGGATCAACAGCTCTGGCAGAAACATTGTAATCAATAACTACAGCGCTAAATTTATACATTTATAATACATCGTAGATTCTAAATACTGATCTGTGATCGGAACCACCTTGCCATGTAAGAACAATCAATAAGGATGTAAAAAGAGAAGAAAAAAAAGTAATCCCAAATCATAATCCCAAATACATAAAAATGAGAATTAGCAATTTGGATAACATAGCTTACTACTTAAGGCTGTTTAATAACACACTAAACACCTGCTGTTTAGAATCATAAACAAGATAATAGGTGTCAGTAACGACATATTTGTTTATAAACTTTGAAATCATTTTATGGAAAGGAATCATTGTGCGCTGAAAGGATACAGCGTTCATTGAGATGAGATGGTGGCGCCGATTTCTGGCCTCTTCCCTGTAGCGCAACATAAAACAGCATTAGAGCACCGCTATAGACCAACACCCATAATACACCTCGTACTATATCTCCTGTACCTGTCCCATTCATCGGTAGCCACATTTCTATGAGCGACCTTGCCGCGTTTTCCTCTCTGGAACGGCTTCTGCAGCAACTCATCTTCACGCGCCCTGTTATGGAAGTGAAATTACACCTCATTTCAATTCTGTGACTGTACTTCCTCTTCACTAAAAGATTAATCACGTCACCTAAATGTAATCAGTCAGTAATCATTGTATTATAGTTTTTTTTTTCTTTAAACTCACCTCTTCCCTCCATGTTGTGATGAGCCTCCTCCAACCTCATCATCACTGAAATCTGAGTCATAACCTCCACCTCCATGCACCTGTACAGCAACACCATTTAAACACATCATAACTGGAAAAATAATGCTTGAAGATGTCTCCTTCCCTTACTACAGTAATGAACCTTTCCTGGATTTGCAAACTACTGTGACTCAAAGAATTGTATGAGACATGCGTCATCAGCAGTCAGGAGTCAAGGGGTTACAGTTGATGCCAGAAAGCTGAAATGCTTTGTCATCATTACAGGAAGCAAATGTCAGCTCCTATAAGCTCCAATTCAGCAAAGTGCCATACATCTGATCCTGATCATCATCCGAGTCTGTACACACAGTATCAGGGGAAAGTGAAGGTCAATCGATTCCTGTTCCCTCTGAGTCATTAACAATATAATGAAACGAAGACTAATGACAACACATTTCACTTTCCCCAAAAAATCTGGTTTGCAGACTGAATAATTGACAATAAGTGAATGAAAGAAAGACAAACTGATAGAGTTGTGCATTTGCACATTTTTACTTATCCCCATTATTAAACCTGCTATACATCTACAATGAAATTGAACTGAATAACATTAATACTGTTGGTAGAACAAATGGCACAGTTTTGTATTGGTTAGGAGAGCTGGGAATCACCAGGGGCCACCTGATAGGATATTATAACAAAAACTACTGTAGGTGCAAATTTGATTTGTATGATCCTGTAATTTTCACTATTTTATAAATATCCCGATTCAATATTACTCACTCACTAACAGGGTCGTGAGGAAGTCTGGAGCCTATCCCAGTAGACTTACGACACGAGACAGGGACACACACAAACACACACTCACATGCTCATTCATTCACTACTGGCAATTTGGAAGCGTCAATCAGCCTAATATGCATGTCTTTGGACTGTAAGAGCCGGAGCACATATAGGAAACCCACCAAGCACAGGGAGAAAATGCAAACTCCATGGACACTGACCGGAGGCGGGAATCGAACCCTCGACCCTGGAATAGCAAAACCACAGTGCCGCCTCTGATTCGATTTTTTAAATCTTTCGTTTAGATTTCATCATAATTCTAAATAAAGTAAGCAACTGATTTGTTCATACTGCACAGGATGCTGTGTTGCCTGCCAATGTGTGAATAGATTGTAGGATTATGGAGGAACTGCCAATTATGCAATTATGATACGTAACTGAATATTTTTTCTCCCATCTCTACTGCCACTTTGCAGTTTCAGGGCCTCATATCTGATCCTGAGCTCAGACTACTGTCAGGTGTTTATATGGGTTTCTTTCTACCTTAGAAATTCATGCCAGCAGGTGTTCAACTTGCATGGATCTGAATGCCTGTGTGAATGCATGGAGAGTTTGGACTGGAATCCCATCAAGGATGCCTTGCATAACATGCTTCCAGGATGGACTCAGGATCTCCATCTTAACCAAGATAAACCGGTTACTGAAGATGACAGAACTAATTAATAATCAGAATAAGTGTTGGCTGGAGAAACTCGGGCAATATACTGTAGGATCTAACAGGAGACAGAGTCGAGGCAGAAATGCTGTCTGATATTCGGAAGCATTATGGAGTATTAAATATGGACGTCCATTTAAATCAACGACATAAAGTTCGTTTAAGTGTAGTATTTGATGGCTAGCTATGACTCTTGGCTGGCGAGGGTTAAACGCACTCCCCGCTTCACATACAGTGCGTTATGAACATGAACATTTCCGATCAGTACACGTGTTTAAAGCAAACACTTCTGATATTACATAAGAATACGCTGTTCTTCAATGCTCGGGTACCAACATAATCGCTTTAAGTTAGTTATTATAACCACCTTGACGAGGTTGAGTCCAGTCTGATCCATGCCTCACGTCTGTGTTTACGCGCCAGCGGTAGCGATACGCTCGAGGCGCGCGGTGATGACGTAAGCTCTGAGCCAAAACAAAGAGCGCGCGCGCGCACCCATACGCACGAATTAAGCCATACTCACGAACTCACTTCCGGCAATAGCGAGTATAATGTATATTATATAAGTTGGTTGGTTGGTTGGCCCGGACTGTCTACATGCCACCCGGCGTATGTATAATGTCTATATATAATTAATCCCAAAAAAGGGAATTGTAAAAAAAAAAAAAAAAAAGTACTCTATCCATACACAGTAGAGAGAGAGAGAGAGAGAGAGAGAGAGAGAGAGAGAACTTTTTTAAAATTCCCTTTTGGGTAATTGATGTGCATTTAATAAAGTACTCTATGTATCTATATATCTATAGATTATATGCTTGAATATTCTGGTATGTCCTTAAACACACACACACACACACACACACACACACACACACACACACAGTATATATATTCTTTCTTTTTTTTTTTTTCAATTCCCTTTGGGATTAATAAAATACTATGTATCTATATATCTATAGATTATATCCTTGAATATTCTGGTATGTCCTTAAAAACTGTTATTAGTCTATCCGCCATTATATATATTGTGATATACAAACGGAAATGCTAAATTGTCTTTCGGAAGATGTACAGGAAAAGACTCATGGCCACATAGACTAGCCTTGTTTTCATCTCTAAATGAAAATATTCAGAGAGAAGAAGGAGGAGGAGGACTTGATGCATTTTTTTTTGTCAACCCATAACAACCAGTCTCTTATTCTGTGAAATGTTCTAGATGAATGAACTGTCGAGAGGGACAGAGGGTCAAATGCTGAAACAAAAACTTGACTGTTTTTAAATCTTTCTGGGAAAAGATGAAAAAAAAATGCCCTAGCAAATGGAACAAAGAATGGCTCGTACAGAGTTCACCGGCATTGCCAATTATTTATTGAATGATAAATTGACTAAAGAACAGAAACATTTAGGTTATATCTCTACTGGAAAACCCAGCTTACACTGACCAGCTACCAGCTGCCAAAACACAGGCCAGGCTGACCAAACTTGTAGAGCATCTTTGCCAGCTAGCGGAAAGGAAAAGTAATCTGAATTATCACTCACAACCAAAGCTATGTTTTAGAAACAGAAAAGTAAAACCATTAGAGAATTTATTAATAAAATACACGGAAAATAACATTTAACTGGTAAATATGGTCTACTAGTTTGACCAGCTCAGCCTTTGTTATGATAAACCAAGCTCGATTTTTCCCCAGGGGGAAACATGCTATTCATTCATTCATATTCTATACTGCTTATCTTAATACAGGGTTGCAGGGGCCTGGAGCCTATCCCTGGAGACTTAGGGCACGAGGACAGAGTGCTAATCCATCACAGGGTACACAGACACACACACTACGGAGGAAACCTACCAAGCATGGGAAGAGCATGCACACTCCAAGCACACAGACCGGAGGCAGTGAACGAACCCTCTATCCTGGAGACGCAAAACCAATCACACTAACCACTACTCCACCGTGCCGCCTGTAACATGCTATGATGTTAAAAGTGATATAGGTGCACCTTTAAAGTGCCCCTCACATTAGAGCAAACATGACAACTAAGGTGCCCTTAAATATAACACATAGCTATCCGCTGTATTTTTTTTCACCCCTGCTAGTTAAACAGAAAGCATCAATTACTTAAATAGTCTTTAAATTTTAATGTTATATTTATTCTGGCATAATAATCAATAAACCCTTACCTGACACAATTATTCAAGGTTCTCTTAATGACTATGGGGTGAAAAATGTTAAATCAATTTAATCAAGCAAGCAAAAAACAATATTTCTAATGAGGTCATTAAAAATCCCTTTTAAACCTTGAAGGCTTTGCAACCATTTCTAATACCTAATGATTTGTCAGGTAAGAAGCTTTTTATCAAAGGTTATGACCTTTTTTTTGACACATTTGTATTTATTTAAAATTGATTCTTCTTATATACAGTACATCTTTGCCACAGCTCACTGGTAGGTTTCTTGCCTGCCATGTAAAAGGCCCCACCCAATGCTCAAATCACAGCCACTGCATGCAGTGCCAGTCCCAATCTTTGAAAGAATTGGAGAGATGCATCAGGAAGGGCAGCTTAACTTTTACACCTTTCCAATTACACACAACTTTTAGCCTCCTGGATGACTGCAAATCAGTCCCTAATATCTGATATCACCCAAAAGACACATTATATACTGTATACGGTATTATAAAGCTGCTTTGTGGCAATGACCATTGGTAAAAGTGACATATAAACAGAAAAAGAATATGAATTGAACTAGGGCTGTATACGTTTTATATTCACTTTGTTGACATGATCTCTTCAACACTTGGCTGCCTTCCATTACATCTGCCTATTAGTGTAATAACAGAGCATCATTATTGCTTATAGTGGCATACAGTCAGTTGTACTTATTTATAGGTGCTTATTGTACAACCTTTGCATACAACACTGGATAATAAAGCCACAAAGCCCAGTAGCGACCCTCTCACCCAGCTTGGGACACAGGTGCGTGTTTTTTTTTTTTTGTCTCATAAATATTCGGATAGGGTTATAATTCCCAGGATGCGCTCATGCGCAATCGCAGGGGAAAGAAAGAAAGAGAGAGAGAGAGAGAGAGAGAGACGCAAGAAGACCATTGGCTGAGACCCTGTACACATCTTTATTTATTGTGGGCAGGGGCTTTGCACGAGGCTCACGGGCTTTTCTGTACAATTATGGTTCATCCTATGGAGGTTTCTCGGTTGCATTAGTGTATTTAGGGTATTTGCTTGGACCTGGGAAGCCTTGCGTGTGCATTCGCGCGTCTTTGTATACATTCTGAGACCTTTTGCGCGATCCATCGACCACCATCCTTACAGCCTCAGAGCGCACAAGAAGCACCAGTGGGGATTCCCATCGGAGGAGCTTTATTTTCCCTATCCCAGGCTCCGGAGTGAACCGGGACAGGATGGGAGACGGCGGCGCGTCATGGCTGGGCTTCAGTTTAACGCTGCTTTGCGCGGCCGCGCTCTTTCTCTCCGCGGAGAGCCGCAGGGGCAATAAGCAGAACCGATGCCCTGCAGGATGCACATGCACCAAGGATAACGCTTTGTGCGAAAACATCAGAAGTGTTCCGCACGCCTTCCCCCCGGACGTCGTCTCCTTGTAAGTTTCCCCTTCACGCGACGCTCCTCCTCAGCTGCTGTGCGTAAAAATGAAATGCTGACGCGCTTCTCTCTCCGTACAGATCCTTCGTGAAGTCTGGATTCACCGAACTCGCCCCGGGAAGCTTCCTGCACACGCCGTCTCTTCAGCTCCTGTGAGCTCTTGTTATCCATGTGCAATTGCTTGGGCGTCGCCATGGCAACCCCGTGGCTGCCTTCTAAGTCTGAAACATGTCTCTGTTCTGTAGCGCGCACGAAACCCATTGTGTTTTACTGTGCGTCTGTTCTTCATTACTGAGGGCTGGGTTGCAATGTATGGTATGCAAATGTGTGTAAACAGGCAATGTCTGTTCCTTGCAATATTAAGGAGTCCATTAAGCTGCGTGTCTAATTCCTTAAAACGCGTGAATAGGGTTGCCAGATTGAAAAGTGTAATTCAATCAGACGCTGAACCATTATAGGCTGTCCAAATTGGCTATATAGCAGGATCGTTTGGAACATCTTAACATCACTCCCAATTCGAACACCCCATTCCTGATTTAGTCCCCTTTCACTGTTATAAATACCTCCACGCATCTGAGAAGGGTTTCCACTATGGATGTGGGAACTTCGAAATGTGGGCCCCAAGAGCCATGTTAGTGATGCTGGAAAGAAATTTGTCGTGTATTCACTGGGGTTGAAGTCAGAGCGCTGTGTAGGAAATGAGTTCTTCCACTTCAACCTCTGCAAACATGTCTTCATATAGAGCTTGCTTTGTGTGCAGGACTGGGACATTGTTATGCTTGAGCATGTTTGAGTCTTTTAGTGACAGTGAAGAGAAGCTGTAATGCTGTGTCAAGTGAAGATATTCTATATAATTTGTGGTACTAGTTTATAGAATGCCCACATATAAGTGTAAGTTAAATTAAGCCATAGGAAATTCTTTCTTCGCATATCCTGGCATGTTAGGGAGGCTGGGGTCATCCAAGATACAGCACCCCTGGAGCACAAAGGGTCAAGGGCATAACAGTAGCAACTTCATGGAACTGGAGCTTAAATCGCCAACCTTTTAAACAGCAATCCAGAGCCCTCTGAGCTATTGCCGCCCCTACAAAAATAGCTTACAGAATATGATATTCCCAAGCAGTCCCCCAACCAAGTACTAACCAGGCTAAAGACAGCTTAGCTTCCGAGGTCAGGCAAGACTTGTGCTCTTATACTGATTTTTTCATGGGCGATAATTAATTGTCTATTTAATGGCCAGGTGTATACAATCTTTTGGCCATATAGTGTATATTGGCCTCCTAACTCTTATTTTCCTTTAGTTCACATCCATCAACTGTTTTTTCCCTGCTTAAATACAAGCTGAGACCACAGACATTTTTTAATAACACAAAATGTAGGCAATTAGAAAACCTCAAGCATTTATGGATCAGTTAAGCCAAGTCATAAAAAAGCTGGAAGAAACTCGTTTAAGATGTTCTACCAGTTTGAGGAGCTCGATCTGTGTTTTGGTCAGACCAAACTAGTTTTTTTTTTAAATAATTTATTTCTAACTCTGTCCAGAAATGTATAGACCATAACAAAAACCCATTTATTGTGGCTTAATGTAGTCAGTACCATCATTCTCCCATTCTAAATTTTGCTAAATTATATAGCTCCACTGCCAAGAGGCATATTTCTCTAGAACAAATGCGAATAAAATACTTCTCGTTAAGAACGATGTCCAATCTGGCAACACTGCAATGTGCTATGGTGTATAAATTATGCAGTGCAGCTGCTCTATTGGATTTGTCTTCTAAATTTTATGGTCTTAAGTCAGTCAGTGTTGTTAAACCATTTCCTATTCAGTGCCTTGGACTATATATTTTTTTTTTGCATAAGTGCATGATTATTTATTTGAAAGTAATAAGTAATAAACTATGTCAGTAATCACAAAGGTTATTCTAGTCTGAAGGGAAAGCATTATAATTTTAGGTTTAAATATTTTTTTTAAGCCCCAAAATTTTCAGCTTACGGAAACTGTCAGAAATAATGTTGCTGTTTGTGTATGTTATATTACATTTACATTTATATATAAGTTTAGTGTATAGGATTAAATAGGGTGCAGACAGTGCAGGGAAAGCACCTAAGTTCCTTAAGATGAGGAACTACACAAAAGATCGGAAGGTTGCAGGGTCAAACCAAGCACCAGCAAGCTTGTGCCCTTGAGCACGGATAAGGGCGTCAGTTTTTATGGTCTCGAGTGGTCCAGTGGAACGCCTCCACCACAGCAAATGGCATTCGATTTCTGCCCTGGCCATTGGCACAGTTAAAGTGGGGCAATAGTATCTCAGGGGGTTAAGGCTTTAGTTTACTGATCAGAACATTGGCAATTTAAGCCGCAGCCACACAAAGCTGCCCCTGTTGCGCCCTTGAACCAGGACTTCAGCTCTATCTGCTCATTCAAAACATGGCTGACGCTGTGACCCCAACTTCCTAAGCTGAAATATGCAAAGCAAAGAATTTCAGTGTGCAGTAATGTACTGTGGCATAGTAGTGTAGAGTGTAGTGGCTTGCACCTCCAGGGTCGAGGTTTAGATTCCTACTTTGGGTCTGTGTATGTAGATTCCCATCTGTTGCCAACGGGTGCTGTTCCCACAGTCCAAATATAAGCGAGTGAGAAAGTAATGTACCGAATATGTGACAAATAAAGGCTTAACCTGGACAGCATTAGACAGCATTTCTATCTCTTTGTCTATAACTAATAAGTTGTTTCATGTTCCTTGAGTGGCAGGATTATATCCAGATCTAGAGAAACATTTGCAACAGATTTAAATCTGTTTGTTCATATAATTTCTGGAGGTGATCTAAGACATGCATGTACTGCAGTATATCTCCCCAAGTCACATATGACAACCAGAAGCACTAGCAGTTGGTTATGGCAGTAAAAAAAAATGCCATTAAATGAAGATTTTAATGCAACAGCCATTTTATTCTGAACAGTATAGATCAATTAAAGTTGACATTTAAATGGATAGACCTGAGATACAATGCAGAAAGAAGCAAACCAACCTAAATGGTTAATTCTCAGTGATGACACTAAAAAAACACTTTTATTTGACAAAAGCCTTCCGGATTTGTTCCTTATTCCTCATAGGGATATGGGTTTTTGCAATAGAAAAACATCGGGACACATTCCTGTGCACATTTACGTGAAAGTTTTATACACATGGTTATCTGAAATCTGACGCACTTATGTGTTTACTTTGAAAAACATGTTGTCATGTGCCTATTTGCAACATAAGCAAATGTGTAACATAAAGTGAGGGGGTGGGGTGTCCCAATATTTCACGGCAAAACTGAAACATTCCCTGTTGTTTTACAGCTTGTTTACATCCAACACTTTTGACCTTATTAATGAAGACGCGTTTCAGAGCCTGCCACATCTGGAGTACCTGTGAGTTGCATAGCACTTTATTACTTTTTAAAGGTGTAACTAGATGCGACATCTCTTACCAAATGTGACTCTTCATTGCAGTTTTATTGAAAACAACAAAATCGAGTCCATGTCACCTTTGGCTTTTAGAGGTTTGAAATCTCTCCTCCATCTGTGAGTATATCAGAGTGTATTTTATTATAGGAGGACAAATGATTAACTTTGTATAATGGGTGTGAAAGCTTTACCTGTTAATAATTCTCTTTTTGCTGATCAGGAGCCTCGCCTATAATAATCTTGAGGCATTACCCAAAGATGTTTTCAAGGGGATGGATGCGCTTACAAAAGTGTATGTTTTTACACATTTTACAAATATACATGTAATACACTGCCTGGCCCCCCCCCCCCCCCCAAAAAAAACCTTTAGCTTTGTTTTATTACAGTGCATAATGTGGTGTTAAATTCATATGTGAAAATGATTCCTCATGCTCCCAGAATCACACTTGACAATTTGAATCCTAGTATATGCCTGTTCCACCAGGGAAGAAACTCAGTTATGCAGTTTGATACCCTGAATGATACCCTGGTCATTCTGTACATTCAGGTCATCAGCTGACTTCATTTTAATACCACATAACATTGCCGAGCCTAAACCTGATCAACTGAAGAAACCCCAGATCATTACACTGCCTCCAGAGGCTTGTACAGTGGGCACTATGCATGGTGGGTCAATTGCTTCATGCGCTTCCCTTCTTACCCTGATACACCCATCACTCTGGAATAGGGTCAATCTGGACTCATTAGACCAGATGACTTTACATTGCTCCAAAGTCCAATCATTATAAACTGTAGCTTCAAACCTTTATGTACTTTTAAATCTCCTTCATTGTTTTTGGTACTTGCTGCAGGCCAATAATTTGACCCTTCTGAAGTGGTGATTTATTTTTTATTTATTTATTTTTTAACGTAGTGAATCTCTATGCAATGTTCATGAAATCAACTTTACACTGAGAAAGTCAAGGTTGATATTAAGTCTTTGTTCTACCAGGGATCTTCGAGGAAACATGTTCATCTGTGATTGTAAACTGAAATGGCTCGTTGAATGGATGCACAATACCAATGCAACAGTGGACCAGATACAGTGTAACGGACCACCACATTATCAAGGGAAAAAGATCAATGAGCTGATGCCGCAAGCGTTTGACTGCATAACTGCAGGTAAGGTGGCGGACAGTCCTTTATAATGCCATTGATTCTGACAAGAGAAATCTCAAAAATTCAGAACAAGTACTTGAAACTTGTCATTTTTAAAAATAAATATCCAGCAGTAAAGTTATCTCTCTGTTACAGAGTTTGTTTCTAAGAAAACCCTGAAGTTCGAGTCTATTTCAGTAGAGACGTTCACCCTTGGGAACGATCAATATGCGGTGTTTGCACAGCCTTTTTCAGGAACATGTAGCTTCATGGAATGGGACCATGTCAATATGGAGTTCAGACCTTATGACAATATTGAGAGTGAGATCCAGCTTACATCACACTTTATTGTGTACAGTAATGAGATCACTGAAAGGTAAAAGTCTGCAAAACAAACCATGATGCTGTATATAACATTTTTTCCCCATTTCTTCTTAGGCACCTCCACTGTAGTCTGTAAGCCAATGGTGATCGATGGGCAGGTGTTCATTATTGTCGCGCAACTTTTTGGAGGCTCACACATTTACAAGCGGGATACATCAGCTCACAAGTTCATCAAGATCCAAGACATTGATATCTTGAAGATCCGCAAACCTAATGACATTGAGACGTTCCGCTTGGACGGTGAGTGGTTTTTCGCCATTGCTGACAGCTCCAAAGCAGGTTCTACTACTGTGTACAAGTGGAACGGCAATGGCTTCTACTCGCACCAGTCTCTGCACCCATGGCACAGAGACACGGACGTGGAGTATCTGGAGATCGCTGGCAAACCCCACCTGATCCTGTCCAGCAGCTCACAACGGCCGGTTATTTATCAGTGGAACTGGAGCCAGAAGAGGTTTGAGCGGCGCACGGACATCCCTGAGACTGAGGACGTATATGCCGTGAAGCACTTCAGGGTCAGGGGCGAGCTTTATATCTGCTTGACACGTTTCATCGGTGACTCGAAGGTGATGCGTTGGGGCGGCGCCATGTTCACAGAGGTGCAGAGCGTACCATCACGTGGCTCCATGGTCTTCCAGCCTGTAACGATTGGAAACTGGCAGTACGCTATTCTTGGCAGTGATTACTCGCTCACGCAGGTCTACCAGTGGGACTCCAAGAAGGGCCTATTTGTGCACTTCCAAGAGTTGAACGTCCAAGCACCAAGGGCGTTCTCTCTGGTATCCATTGACAACCATGAGCTCCTGCTCGCCTCCAGTTTCAAAGGGAGGACACAGATCTACGAGCACCTCATCATTGATCTGAGTAATTGAAGTTTTTTTTTTTTGTTTTGTTTTGTTTTTTTGCTGAAAGTGCAGGGGGACAGACCAATGGAGACGAGCTTGCTATCCAAACTCACTTGTGTTATCTAGATGACTAATGACGCCTTTCTAGAAGTCCTTTGTGTCCTTCACTGTTGTTGTCAATTGAATCTAGTCTGCACTTTTCAGTTTCATATTTTTTTTAACCCTTTAACAAAAGCCATTGTTCATCTATTATCTCTCTGCAAACTAAATCTAGCAGGATGTTTGAGAGGCAGAATAAAGAAACACAAAACGACAAATTAAGTTATAGACACTGTAATAGGTTAGCCAGGAAATAGTTGACAGGGTTTTTTTTTTTTTTTTTTTTTTTTACTGTAGTCTTAAGCAGTTTGTAACTTTTGTACAAAAAAAAAAAAAATAGTTCACCTGACTGACAGAATTTTTTATACTAGTTGTAGTATTCTCTTTTCTTCATTATGTAATTCGGTTCAAGCTAATAATAATATAATAAATTTAGATGTGATAGCATTTTGTAGGTATGTCATTTAAGGCAGAAGGTTTATATGTGTACTTGTTCACTCTTTGGCATTACTGTGTAGTAATGTAGTAATAAACCACTTTAGTACCACTTTAATATAAATGTGACATCTCTTCTTGTACTGTATTAAGCATGGTGCTTATAACAGGTTATTAATAATGACAAGCATGTTTTCTAAGAAACAAACAAAAAAGAAGGAAAAGAAGGAAAGGGACAAAAGAAAATAACCGATATTCGCAGGGAAACTAATCGGTTGGCCAACTGTCTTATTGTTTGTCCCCTATGGTTACGGTCGCGTTTAAGAATAGTTTTGGTCGCCATGTCAAGGGTACTTTCAAGTCTTTAACATCGGCTTATTAAATACATTACATATTTGATATTATAATAATATAAAGTGTCCAATTCTTTAAAAATAAACCATGCAATACTTTTCTCATATAATTTTGTGACGTAGTGAGGTAGTGTGTGGATTGGGACGCGAACGAGCGAGCGAACTCTCTAGCTATCACTCTCCACTTGTCTCTCGATTGCCCCCTCGTGGTATAAAATTGCACTTTGTTATAAGTTGTAGTAGTCATATTATTTGAAAAAAATAAAACAAAATAAAAAACTACTCAGTTGGCCAACAGTTTTACTGTTCATTCTCTATCAAATGCACTTCCAAATATTTTAGTTGTTCGGAATTTTAAATGAAATAACTTTTAACGTGCAAATAAAAATATTTTTGACGTGTTTAGATTGGGACACCCACATACACCCATTATAATATAACCGATAGCATTATGAATAACATAAATTTGAATTAATAAATATTATAAATATATTAAATAAAAGAATATCTCGGTAGGTAAACGATAAAAATCAAAAGAATATACAGAATAACAACGTCAATATTAACAACAATAAAAACAGCTATCATGTAAGTATCTGAACAATGATATTGCATTGTAGTTAGAGATATTCAGGGTGAGAATATCTCTCTCGGTCGCCCTCTAGTGGTAGAAATGTCACTTTGGCTTTATAAGTTGTAATATAATATAATATAATATAATATTATGTAATATTATATAATATTTGTAATTCAATAATTATACGTAAACCTTTTTTGTTTAAAACTCAGGGAAACTACACAGTTGGCCAATTCTCATTGTTTGTTTTCTATGGTTACGGTCGTGTTTAAAATTATTTCTGGCCGCCATGACAAAAGCACTTCCAAATGTTTTAATATCAGCTCGTTAAGTCCCTTGTGTATTTTGTAGTAGAATATTTAAATATCCGATGCTTTAATAAAAAAATAAAATAAACCTACATGTTGATTACTAAAATACTTTAAATTTTATGACGTGTGTGTATTGGGACGCGACCGAGGGAGCGAGTCCGCTCTCTCGCTCGCGGTATCCCCTTCTGCATGTGTGTCTCTCTCTCTCTCGATCGCCCTCTAGTGGTATAAAACGGCGTTTGAAAGTCAGCGTGTGCAAGGTTAATTATTTAGCGAAGTTCTAGTCCTGGGGGAACAGTGTGACGAGGCGCGTTGCCGAGATATGAGCACCTGTTACATCTTGATATGGACGATTTGAGAAACACGGAGGGGAACGACACTGACGACGATGGCGGACACATCGTTTTATCAGTTGTCCCCTTTGGAGAGGAGCACGCGCCGGTTCCCAAAGTTGCTGGTGATGCGGCGGAGGAGGAAGAGGAGGTGGAGGAGACAGAAACTCGGCTACGAGGCAGTTTAAGAGTGCAGCAGGAGGGTGATGTCGATACCCGGGGCACGGCACAGAAAAACTCACGCACATGGACGGGGTGTTTGTGTTCTAAACCGGGGCACGAGCCCGAGGACGACACAGTGTCACGCGCAGCAGATCAAAGAGGTAATCTGATCATGATTTAAACCTTTCTCTCACTTTGCTCAAGTGCACTTCTAAAAGTCCACTCGGTCAGGATGGACACTTTTAAACGACAAATCCAAAAATCCCAGCGTTAGAGGTCTTAGGATAGTTTCTTCTTCTTCCTCTTCATCTTCCTTTTCAGTGAATTGAGTAGTTTCATTTTAATCACGTAAGCTAATATTTTTGTTCTCATCATAATGACGTTAAAGTGTTTGTTCATTGTATTAATGTCCTGTAACGCCATAAATAAACACATCACATTGCCTGCTGTAATCCAAGTGCAAGAAACACTGTGGCTCTGTGGCGTTCACGCCCCGTCATTCAGACTGACCAATCAGAAGCGCGCAGATTAGCGGTGCTCGATTTTGATTGGCTGGCGATGCCTACGAATGAGCTCTGCTATTAAACTAGAGAGGTACATTGCCGTGACGTCATAAAGCTTTCCATGTCATAGTCATAGATATAGCTGATGTCATGCTGATGTTGGACTCAGTGTAAAGTCTATGGCAATTTTTGGGGCGGTTAATTGCCCCCTGCCGACCCCTTAGAAAAGTCATAGCACCCCATTCCCGAACTTTAATACGGAAGAATAAGAAAAAGAAAAATAATAATAAGCCTGTGAGATTATAATAGTAGTGCTTCGCAAGCATCATTAATAAGTATTATTTGTAGTTGTAGTAGTGATAATAATAATAATAATAATAATAATAATAATACTCCGGTTACTCCGGTTTCCTCCCACAGTCTAAAGGCACACAGGTTAGATGAATTTGCATCCCAAAGTCATCCATAGTATGTGTATATTCCCTTCAATGGATTGGTACCCCATCCAGGGTGTACCCTGCCTCATGCCCAAAGTCTCCTGGGATAGGCTTCAGGTCCCCTGACACCCTGAATACAGGATACGGAATGATGAAGGAATTAATGATGAAGGAATGAATGAAAGAATGTATTATTATTACTATTATTATTATTATTAATAAGGGCATTCATGGCCCACTGGACGCATTGCCGCTCCCAAGTGCAGATAAAAATTGGCGGGTTGCATCAGGGGGGGGCATCCGACGTCAGACCTGTGCCGAGTTGTGTGTGGATCAGACAGTTTAAAGTGGTGACATTATTATTATTATTATTATTATTATTATTATTATTAGTAGTAGTAGTAGTAGTATTGTTTTTTTAGACAGATCAGATATATCCAGTCAAACAGCTCACAGGTTTTGTGAAAAAAACATTGCAGTAAATCGAATGTGGATTACCCTTTTATCAGAACCCATCCAATGAGGAGCAGTGTTGCACAGTGTCTCTGTACAATGTACCATCGATGATTGATTGATTAATTGTAAAAAAAAAAAAAAATCCCCAAATGTACGATAATTTCATGTCATAGTTGTGATAGTTTAACAAAGTGAATCTGATTTGGAACCAGTCTAGTTATTCATTTTCTGTACAAAATACACACACACACACACACACACACACACACACACACACACACACACACACACACACACAGTCATCACATGTCAAAGAAACCTGATCCAGGATCTGTAATAAATGAGCCAATCCACATCTCTTCTGAGATCTCATGAGACAGCCAGCCAGCAAGACTGTGTAGGTGTAATAATCAATGCTCAAAATCCATCTTGTGAATAGTTGGAGTCTGCTGTTTGTTTGTTATACTAATTATCAAGTCAAGTCGAATAGGCTCATTAATTTCAATAATATACAGTTCAATACACAGTGATTAACAGAAATTAACAGAAGGTGCTATACAAAAGACAACATGAAGTGCATGCACAAATGTGCAAACAGCAGCAGTAACATGACAACATGGCACAATGTGATATACTGTGATAGCGGGTTAAGGTTAAGATGCAAGCTAATGACATGAAAGATAAAAAAAAAACTGTAAGTAGCAGCAGAGACCTTGTGTGCAAATTGCAGCTGATGAGGTTGGTGAAATTATAGAGATTGCAAACATGGTTCTGGGGTGATGCAAGAAAATGTTCAATGTACAATAATTTCAAATTCCAAAATATGATTATTCTGGGGATCTCTGTACAGATGTTTGGTTTTGAGTGTCTCGCAACACTGGTGAAGAGGGACAGAACCTCATAAAAAAACATTAACAACAAAACAGTTCATTTACATTATGATATTTACAGTAGTAACCTAATAACCCAGTGTAAGTATCTATACCATGTCGGAAAGCACTTTTTGTAAGTTGCTCTGGAGTGCGTAAGAGTGCGTAAATGTAATTTTAAGTCCCATGAGAGCAACAGTTAAAGACAAAAATTAAAAAGACAGATTATGACTGATGATAGTTTTAGAGTTATGGACTTTTGTTTGGTGCTTGACTTGAAAAAAAACAACAAAAAAAAAACAGTGTCTCCTAAAAAAAATGAACCCTGGCTGAATGTAAGAAAATCCACCCAAAGGAACACTATTTCGAAATCATTAGAATGAAGACACACACACACACACACACACACACACACACACACACACACACACACACACACACACACAGCTAAGACCATGATAGTTTCTGATACATTAACAGAAATATCGGCATCAAGCTTTTCTCTATTCAAAAGTATGGAAGCGTTGATTAAATCAGTTATGACTCTTATTTGTCTTTGAGGGGAAGTTGATTAAAACTCATTCTCACATCCAGACAACTTAGTAATAACAGGCTGAGCTTTTGACTGAATGACTCAGGGGTTCCTAAAATCACGAAGTCCTGAGCACTAGCTCGAAAAGTTAGCTTTTACATCCTCACACATCCGTAGACACTATACGGTAATAATTATTAATAATATATCTGAGGTTTCCTCTTAAACCAGCGAGTCATTGCTTGTATAGAGACATTCACATGACATAGGATTTCAGTTCAGCTCTTCAACCACAAAAATATTAATGGCATTTGTTATTGGTAAAGAATTCTGTAGATTATTATTATTTTTTTATTATAGAAGTTCAAGTAAATGTGGCGAAAATGTTTTTTAGGAGACGATTAAGAGAAAAGGGTGTGTGTGTGAGAGAGAGAGAGATATAGAGATATAAAGAGCGAGAGACTTGAGCTTGAGATTAAGATATGACTATTATGATTATGATTAAGATTATGTCTTTTTACTAAACTATAAAAGTAATTCAGCAGCATTTCCAGTCAGTTATAATGAGAAATAGAACACTAATCAATACTTTTGATCATTCTGACCTTAAATAAAAGTAAATTTCCACTGCTCATAGTATTTAAGAGAAAACAAACCAGTCTGGGACGGCCATAATGAAGACTATAATTTCAGCTCATCAAGAGAGAGCAGAGCTTATTTATTCCCAGAAAAGACACAAACACATAATTTAAGTGTCGAGTATAATTATGTCTCTTTCATCCTGTTTAGCCAACGTTAGTGGAAAACTACAAAGGAACTGATTTATTTGTCTTAATACATATATTTCTTGCAGCACATGTGGCTGTGCTTTCTGAAACACTTAACCCTAGTTTCTATATCTGTATATCTGTTAGGGATGGGAATCACCAGGGACCACGGATATACGAAGATATTATCATGGTACCTAGACGCTGATTCGATTTGTATTGTGATTCTGTAAGTATCACGGTTTTATAAAGATCCTGATTTAGTATTGGTATGGTGGGATATTGTGCTGCCTGCCAAAGTGTGGATAGTTTAGTGTGCACCACCTGGAGGATTTTAGAGGAATTGCAGTGTTTGAGCATCGCAATTGCAAAGATGTACAAATGAAAAGATTTTTTTTTCAAAAATCGATTGAGAGTCACAAAAGATTCACAATATATTATGACTGAATTGTCCGTCCGTCCCCCCAAATCACAAAAAGGTGCAGTTTATATTGTACGCATAGTCAGTTATTCATGTGATTTTGCCTTAAGCATACTGAACATAATCGGTGGACTCAGAGACTGCATCATTCTTTCTTTTAAAATAGTAGTGTGTTTAAGTCTAATTAGGTGTTTTTTGAATATATACTGTAGAATCACAGCTGCTGTCATGTATCACTCAGTGAAGGTCACGGTGGCCATGCTCTGAAAGAGGGATTTCAGAATCGATAAACGCATGAGAATGGAAATATAAGTTGCCTTTATTTACTTTTACTTTATATAAGGTTTAATGTTAAATGGTACATTGTTTAAACCGCACCGCAGTTAAAATAATCACAATATGAGTTTTTAATCAAACCTCACAGCTCTATTTTATTTCATTCTTCCTAAATATTGAGCGTAGAAGAAAGAAATAGTGTGCTTATGCTTCAACCACATCTACCATCAACTAAACCACCCAGTTTAAAATTAGGAAATTGCACTGTATTTTTTTTTTCATACTGAATTCACTATATTAATATATAATAAATACAAGAAGGCCTTGTGCCAAGTGTGGTCAAGGGAACAAAAGCAATGGCCAATATTGACATTTCCATATTGCTTTTACTGGCAAATAATTAGCATGGAGTGCCTTTCTGTGGATCACCCGTGATTACATTAGGTCGGTCAGCAGTCAATGACACAGATGGTGTTTGAACAGGAGGATGTGTAACAACAGGCAACAAGAGTGAGCCTTTAATAGCACAGAGTAGAAAAACTGTTTGCTTATATTTTTTTAGAACTTATTGAAAATTCATGTAGCTCTCACTTGATAATAAATGGTATTGTTAGCAGATTTCCTGGGATTCCCCTTTGGGTTAGGCTAAACTACCATTAATTGCCGTTACCGTTAATTGTAAGAATTAGTTCTTACAATCACAGAAGCACTTTCAGCGAGAAAACACACCTGATAAACAACACTTTGTCTCCTTAGTAATTGCCTCGAAGTCGTTCAGAATCGCCTCTGAACTGTCCGATGCTAGCTAGCATCTAATGCAAGGTTGAATCCTAAATCCCTTCCTAACCCCTGATCAACGGCACTACTTGTTGAGTGCGACAAGGAATTGTACGCGCTACATACAGTAGCATACTAGCTTTTAACGCTATTTGACATTTAATCCCGGAAATCCAAACTGTAGCTGATAAGCTCATAAATTTCTAAGGACTGTCCAACACCTCCATGGTTTATTTCCTTCAAATTTTAATAACAAAGTACCGTTAAGATATTAAAACTAATTTCACCACTGTTAACTTCAGTATTTGTCCTGGCCAGCTCCGCCAGTTCCGCCAGGCACGGAAGGATACGTACTAGCTGGTTAAATAAACAATTCATAATCTGTTGATAATAAATGATGTTTGTAGAAATGTCATAAAAAAGCAATATTATGAACAGATAATAATCATTTGTTTATTCAAACAGTTATTTTGCTCTGCCAAGTCATTATTAGGCGGCCATATGTTTATGATTAAAAAAGTATGCATGAAAAAAATTGCTATGTTTATGACCTAAGCAAGATTTAATTATTGGTACATTATTTATAGTTTGTTGACTTTTCATTAGTGACCAAAGTACCAAAGTAAATGCTAAGGGGCAATGGTGGTTCAGTGGTTAAAGCATTGGACTGCGGTTTGCAATGTCTCGGGTTCAAACCCCAGCACCACCAAATTACCACCGCTAGGCTCTTAACCCTCAACTGCCCAGAAGTGTAATGAGTAAAAAACATAAGTCACTCTGAATAAGTGTGTGTGCCAAATGCTTTAAACACTCATGATCATGCTGAGAAAATAAATAAATAATAATTTTCTTAATTGGAGAAAACGGATATTTTCAATATTTCTAGCTATTTATCCCTGCATCTGTCCACCTTCATATCGACCAACAATCCGGCCTTTTTAAAAATCAGTAATTTCCTTGGCCGGCTTGCAGATGGGTCTAGACTTCAGACAGAAGAAACAAATAGTAGTCATAATACTGTTAACACATTTTGGTGCATAGATTTTAATCATAAAACTGAGTGTCCATGTGCGTCTTGCATGTCTTTTTGAAACCAGAGTTATCAGGCCAGAACTTGCCAAGGTAAACAGGTTTAGCGTGTTGCTTAATTCCATTAGCACATTCTACGTGGTATGACTGTGCATTTTCCACACAGAAGTGTTTTATTGCATTTTATAGGCTGCGAGATAGCTTTTGAATTATTAAAATGGTGGATATAAAGGTTGCTGATATAGCGCGTACCATCAGACTGGTACTCTGGTACCATGTGACCCTGTCAGTTAAAGTTTTTTTTTAAATCCTTGTTTTCTACATAAATTACAACTTTACAAAGATAATACTGTGACATATAGAAAATCACAATCATGGGTTTCATAATTTAACCGTGAATTATTCACACACAACCGTACCTGCCCTATAAGGAAATAAAAGATTTAACGGTCGTGTATTTCCTTATAGTCATTTCCTGTAAAGCGGGAGCATGAGTCAATTCAGGAATCGCTGCCCATTTCTCTATTTTGAAAACTTCAAGCTTTATATCCTTGAGATCTTCAGGGTCAGATTATTTTTCTAGACCTCATTTAAGGTCAGTCCTATTGATTCAATTTGGCCTGAGTATTAACTGAGCTTTCCCATGACCTGATCCTCAGAATGGTGCACTTGCCCAACAGGTAGTCGAATGAACCACACTGTTTTTTATTTCTTTAGCTATCATGAGATCAGCAAAACCTGATACCGTCGCATGCTCATTCACACAACAGTGTTTCTTCTTACTTCTGCATTCAAACACAATGCCTTATTCTCCAGAGTCGTCCCTGCATCACATATCAGATGATCATTTTACACAAGTAGAATACAGTTCAGGGCTATGCTTCCTTAATGAAATGTTATTTTTGTAATCATGACCGTACGGATGGACGATACACAGATCAGCCATAACAATAAATCCATTAACATTAAAACCACCCAAGTTCTTTGGTTCTCCATGTAGCAACAAGGCAGTTTTAACCGCATCTGGGTATGGCTCCATGTGACCTCTTGGTGTCTTGCACCAAGACATCCCGTTAGGTCCTCAGTTGGAGGGATATCTGGAGAATTTGGAGGCTTTGGCAACACCGAAACTCAGTGTTGTGTTCCTCAGACCATTTTTGCAGCAGGGCAGGGCGCATTATCCTGCTCAAAGTTGGTTTATATAGAAAAGTGTCAGACCACACAGTGCATCGCATTTAGTTGTACATAGTGCTACATAGCCACAGACTGGTCAGGACGCCCATATATACTCGTGTTAACCTCCAAAAGTGGTCAGAATGGGCACATGACCATCAGAACTGGAACACGGAGCAATGGATGAAGGCCTTGTCTGATGAATCATATTTTCTTTTTACCTCATGTGGATGGCCAGGTGCCTGTCCGTCGCTTTCCAGGGGAAGAGATGGCACCAGGATGCACTAAGCGAAGAAGGCGAGCTGGCAGAGGCAGTGTGATGAGCAAAGTTCTGGGCAAACATACGCTGGGAAACCTTGAGTCCTGCCATTCTCGTAGCAGTTACTTTGACACCTGTCTAAACATTGTTGCTGGTCGAAGACAGCTCTTCATAGAAACCGTATTCCTTGATGGCAGTGGCCTCTTTCAGCAGCATTATGCACCCTGCCACACAAACACCATGGGAAAAAATGGTTAAAAGAATGAATTCAAAAAATTTTTTTAGATATCATTAATTTTTTAAAATTTAATTAAAAACATGAAGATTCAAGATTCATTACACATAAAGTGAAATATTTCAGGTCTTTTTTCTTAGAATTTTGATGATTACTGCGTATGAAGATCCAGTATCTCAAAATATTAGAATATTTTCTAAGATCAATAATAAAAAAAAAAAAAAACTGTCCAATTTTGAAAAGTGTATTCATTTATACTGCAATACTTGGTCGGGACTTCTTTAGGCTGAATCATCTCAATAATGCATATGGCAATGCTGAGGTGTTATTAAAGACCAGGTTGCTTTGATAGCAGCCTTCATCTCATCTATATTGTTAGGTCGGGTGTTTCTCAGCTTGCGATTGACCATGGCCTATGGATCATCTCTCAGGACCAGGTCAGGTGAGTTGGCTGGCCAATAGAGCACAGTAATATCATGACCAGCACAGTGGGCAGCTCCTAAGTCCTGCTGGAAAAAGAAACACGGTGAGACAACACCAGGAGATGACATGGCAACGCAAATCATCACCGACTGCAGAAACTTCAGACTGAACTTCAAGCATCTTGGATGCTGTACCTCTTCACTCTTCATCCAGACTCTGGAAACTTAATTTCTAAATGAATTGCGAAATTCGTCCTTGTGAATCTCTCCCAAGTTTATGAATTGGCATTGATTGACAATCTCCTTAAGGCTGCAGTCATCCCTGTTGCTTGTGCAACTTTTCCTGCCACACTTTTTTCCCTTCCAGTCAACTTTTATGAATATGCTTCAATACAGCACTCTGTGAACAGCCAGCCCTTTCAGTAATGACCTTCTGTGCCTTATTCTCCTTGTCAAGTCAGCAGTTTTGCCCATGTGTGTACTGAACTAGACTGAGAGATTATATACCCAATAGTTATACATTACATTACATAATGAAATACGCCGCGTGTGTGTTGAAATCACTTCAAGAATTTTTTACTTTATATTCCTTCACTGATCTTTGTTGTTTTAAAAGAAGGTTTGAATAAATTAACATCCTGTTCAAGCATGAAATGAACAAAGAGCTAATTTTGATTCTTCACACCTCTGTTTTCCATTAGAAAAGAAATCATGTTCTACCCTGGGCCTCGTCTACACTCTTCTGGCCTCAGTCTTCTTCTCAATTGTTACTCTTCTGGTGAAGAAAATCGAAGGTGTTCATGCCGTGGAAATCAGTGCAATCCGCTGCTTTTTCCAGATGCTGTTCATCATCCCAGCCATGATCTACTGCAAGTAAGTTCCAGTCTAAGTCAGTCCTGCAGATGTGGACAAAAGTCCTCCATTCAAGTAAAAAGTAGAGCTATCCTAGGTAAAATATTACTCCAGTAGAAGTAATGCATTTAAATTTTCGCTTGAGTAAAAGTACAAAAGTAATTGTTTTCAGATGTGTTATTCAGCGTAAAATAAAGTAGGCTCACTGTAGCCTTCAAGTTATGGTAAAACCATGTAAATCTCTCTCTCTCTCTCTCTCTCTCTCTCTCTGTCTCTCTTTTGGGCTCGGTCGCATCAGCGTGTCAGTGGGAATTTATGAATCTGTTGCGAATCGTTTTTTCCCCTCATTAAGAACGTTAAAAGCATCCATAAATCAGGTGATTTACAGTATATTTGACACTGGATTAGACCAATAAATTGGTTAAGCATAGCTTTTCGATTTGTCCCTTTACTTACTTGTACCTCATTCCCATAAAATTAAGAACATTTTTATCTTGAATTTGCTTTTTGCATTGATTCAAGCAGCTGTTCGAGAAATCAGGGCTCCATGTCAGATATGTCAGAAATATGGTCGCTGTTAATGAACTTCTTGTGTTTTATTATTATACATTTCTTTTATTTAAGCAGGATTACAGTGTTAAAACTAAATCACCTGAGCAAGACTGCAGTAACACTGAATACTAGAAGCACGGCTGTGAAGAAGCGAGCCCTCAGGCCGAGTGCTGTGATTAATCACAGCTTTGCAGGGATTCAGTATTGATTCTAACTTGTGAGACATACTTTTAATAAAAAGATGTTTACGTTCACTTTATAGTTAGCTCACGTTGATTTGTACGGGGGGCGTTTCTCTATATAATCCCCTAATACACTTATCCCAGCGTTTCACTGGTGTGAAGAAAAAATGTTTTCTCAGTATACTAATCGGACTGCCTGCTTCACATCTTGAGACGCTGGCCTCCCAGAAACTCCTTTAATGACACAAACATGTGGAAATGGCTTGCAGCGGGGTCAGGACTGTACGGGGGACGTGGCAACAACTCCTATCTGAGTTCTTGTCATGTGCAAGTGGTGTTGGTGAATGATTGTGTGTACAGTTCCCACAGACAGATGCGTCTCTTCCGCAAGTTGGTCGCAAGTTATTCATCGATTTTCAAGGATCAGGCGTTTCACTCGCTAAATGTTCACGGAAATGACAGCATTGGCCTCCGATCCTCCCTGACACAGACATACGGCCTTTTTTAAAACGTTCGCACTGTTCAGATATTTTACTGCAGAAAAGAGCCTCTTTAGCATACTGTGCTTGGAGTCTTCTGTAAATATCAATCACTTTTACCCATTAACTCACAAGAAATTTCAGTCCTGGTTTGACTTGAATGCTTCTCGTATATTCCTGCTAAACATGTCTATGATCAAATTGTTGTCCTTTCAGTTCCTATGTAAAAGGAACAAAGGTATTGTTTGTCATGTCTGCTAATGCAATCATTGCTGTAGTTATAGGAGATATAAGCACGCCGCTCATCTAGTCAAGTTAATGGACTATGACTAATTGTATAAATTTATATAAAATACTCAAACTTTCTGTAATAATTGCTGCCTTGCAGAACTGGTTTCCTGGGTCCTCAGGGCATGCGCTTGTGCCTGTTTCTGCGAGGTTTCCTCGGTTCCACCGCTATGATCCTGCTGTACTACGCCGTGCTCCAGATGCCCCTCGCCGATGCCACCGTCATTACATTCAGCAACCCCGTCTTCACCTCTTTGCTGGCCTGGATCTTCCTCAAGGAGCGCTGCACTATATGGGATTTCATATTCATCATCTTCACCCTTACCGGA
This sequence comes from Clarias macrocephalus, assembly GCA_011419295.1. NCBI lineage: Eukaryota > Metazoa > Chordata > Actinopteri > Siluriformes > Clariidae > Clarias > Clarias macrocephalus. Next base: position 36,839 of record JAAGKR010004178.1, read on the forward strand.
GTCGTCCTCATAGTGAGGCCGCCATTCCTCTTCGGCGGTGAGCTGTCTGACATTGAGGACAACTACAGCAACCACATAAAGGGCGCCATTGCTGCCTTCTCGAGCGCCATTGCTGCAGCATGCACGATGGTCATCTTGAGAAAGATGGGCAAGAATGTGCATTTCTTCCTCTCCGTGTGGTATTACGCCATCATGGGTTTCATAGAGTGTATCGTTGTGTTGTTCATCATAGATGAGTGGACATTACCAGAATGTGGCTGGGACAGGTGGAACCTGATAGCCATAGGGGTTCTTGGAATCGGTGGCCAGACATGCCTTACCAAAGCACTACAGGTTGAGAAGGCCGGTCCCGTGGCACTCATGAGGACCACGGATGTGGTGTTGGCCTTCGTATTCCAATTCCTCTTCCTTAATCACAAGCCGACTTGGTGGAGCATCGGTGGAGCGCTGTGCGTGATTAGCAGCACCACTGGCGTAGCGATCAGAAAGTGGTACATCAGTACTAAGCAAAAAAGCTAAAAAGAAAAAAGACCTCGGTAATCAAAGCTGACATTTCATTACATAGAGTACTGTGCAAAAGTTCTGAGCAACCCCTCATTTCTTTATATTAAATTAAATGATGTAGATTCATTGAAAGAACATGAACAAATGTTTTACTGCGACACTCTGTGTCTAAAGTGTACAAAGATATGAAGTTTGGTTGTTTATGTAACAAACTCAAGCAGAAACCTCATTTCCCGTCTCAAATGTTCCAACCACTCAGCATTCAGTATCATCAGTATACAGTGGAACCTTGGATTGCGAGCTTAATTTGTTCTGGAAGCGTGCTTTTACTGTATAGCGTGTCCATAAGAAATAATGGCAACTCAGATGATTCATTCCACAACCTAAAATATATTCATATAAAAATAATTAATATAAAATATAAAGTAAAAAGAAATGTAACCCTAACTTTACCTTTGATAAGAACAGTAACCAGATTTGGACACAAAATAAAAAGAAAATGCTTTACATGCACAGACACGCGTGTGGTCACAATGTTATAGTAAACAGTACAAGTGCACACAGATGTTGACTATACGAGTGACTGAGACTGATTATGGGAGATAATTACCCACGCTTGGCAGACAAAGCTCATGCTCATGCTACAGTACTCGTATATCAAGACCTTGCTTGTTTATTAAGTTAAACTTTATTAAAAAATTTTCCTTGTCTTGCAAAAATGCTTTTTCTTGCAATTCAAGGGTTTTACTGTACTAATCCCCTACATGATCATCAAGGTTTTTTTTTTTTTTTTGCTTGAATGATTTATAGGTCACTTACTGTGTGGATTAACAAGCAAAAAAAGCTTCCTCTGAAACTGCTCAGGTACAGAGACTGGACTGAAAAAAATGAGTCAAAAAGTCCTTCAGGGAGTTTGGAGAACTATTCATCATGACTGCATTAAAAAATTTACAGAAGTGGCTCTTTGGAAGCAAAATATGAAGAAATTAGAGGTGGCTCAAGACTTTTGCACAGTACTGTACATCATTTTTTAGTACCTGATTCACTGACAACAAAAGTGTATTTTCCATACACGCTGATTTTTATTTTTATTTTTAATTTTTTTTTACTTTCTTATTTACTCCTAGGTGTACGCAACAAATTGGCAGCTCATGATCGAGTATTTCAAAAGAGATTATTATTATTATTATTATTTTTTTTTTTTTTTTGTAGAAGAGATATTATGCACTAGCCTGTTTGGTAATAGTTACACCAAAGACTGTGGACTATATCTACTTTTAGAAAATAGCCTTCTATTTTATACCTGACTGTAACTTTTATACATCATTACAGCATCTTCATCATGTTAATCCTCTTCAATTAACTTTCTATTTAGATATACTTATGTATATTTATTTTTCTAAATGAAACAAGAATGATATTCTATATTTATAAGAATGTTTTCTTATAGACTGCTGGTCAGAAGATTATTCTGAAAGTTTCAAGAATGCGCGTCTGCATTCGATCACAGAGGCGGCATTATTTATTTGTTGTTATTTTTTCTTTAGAGGCTTTAATTTTAACAAATTATAGTAGCATAGTTTAAATCGATCAACTATGATTTTCTAACTTGACTGAATGTTATTAAGCACTTCTCTAAAAATTTGACTTAGACTTGGTTCCAGCTTGGTCTGGGGCATTTTACCGCACAAGCATTAACAAGATAAGTACTTTTGATTTATTCTTTTATTTATTTATTTTAGTAAAGCATATTGCACACGCATTGCACGAGACCAAATTAATGCACTTTTCTTGGTTGACATATTTTTACCTGTTGTAACCTTTTCGTATGGGTTTATTGGATGCAAGAAAGCTTATGTTTGTGTAACATACTGTAGAAGGACTTGACCCTGACTGATTTAGAGTAATCAAAAGCAGTCACTGAATGCGTAGGGTAATCCATGTGTTGCCTTAAAACTTCACCATGATGCAATATTGTGTTCTGTTCCATTAATAAAACCGTCCATCTATTCATTTTTTTATAGACTTTAAGTTGTCAATGTAAATAAAGTCTGCTGTAGATTTTAATATATATATATATACTTGTGTGTGTTTTTATTCTTCCCTAAGTACAACTAAACGGTGACGTTTTTCATTCTTTCAAAAGAATCATGCATTCATTTATTCACTATACTGCTTATACTGTACAGGGTCGCGGGGGGCCTGGAGCTTATTGCAGGAAACTGGATATGAGACGGGGTACACCTTGGACAGGGTGCCAGTCCATTGCAGGACACACACCGCCAGTTAACCTAATATGCATGTCTTTGGCCCGTGGGAGGAAACCCGCTAAGCGCAGGGAGAACATGCAAACTCCATGCACACAGACCCCATTGTGAGAATCGGACCATCGACCCCGGAGGAATCTTTAACACCAGATAAATCTGAATTTATAGTCACTCACTCACTCTTTGGAACGAATCACAAAAGCACCAAGACGAACAAAACACATTGTGTTATAGGAAAATAATTAAAGAATTTTTCTTAACATCATAGCTGTTCATGTTTTATCAGTTGCTTCCTATTGACAAACAGTTTTATCCAAAGAAAATGACAATTCAGGCAAGATCAAATCCAGCCATCAGTGATGTACAGGCTGTGTCAAGAGCAAGCCTGTGTGGAGCCAGAGCTAGAGAAAAACACAAAACAGCAAGTGGCAGGTGAAATCGATGTAGAGAACAGAAGGCTGGAGTCTATTCTGAAGTGATCGTGACTATGCCTACTCCCCCCTCCTGGGTTCCATTCTTCACGATGACAACGTTAATGGGTCTCCTAAAGGGTAAGGATTGAATGTAACAGTATATTGGAATGTATTTGAGTATCATTCTATAAAGTTCAGTCTCTGATAGTGATCGAAAAAAATATTGCAGCTTAATAATACACAAATAGACTGAGCAATGTAATTTGAGTATGTACAGTACAGTCAAACACTCAAGCTCAAGACTTTTAGACTTCAGATTAAGCAGCACCACGGTCTTTGTGAGACAATCTGAGAAATTGTCCCAGGCCAAAGCCTTCTGGAGGCACAGAAGTTACACTGATAATGGTATACATACTGTCAAATCATTATGGTCAAAAGCCATTTCCTGGATGAAGAGTGGTACCCCAAAATGTTTCCGTCTACAGTCTACTGACATGCACAGTTTTATGCATACACAAATTTGTTCCCATTATTATAACTAGTACTTGGTTCCACCTTTCCGAATATATATACACATTTTTAAGCATGCCTGGAAGTGACAATTCCATAAGCATTTCAGATTTTATGACAATCGTAACTCGTGTTATATCATACAAGGGCTGTTCAAGTCAAACAGGGACTTGTGATAAAATTTCTGGTGAATGAGGGCATAAAAGTGATTGATATTTATTTCAAGCACAGTATGGTGATCAGACTCTTAGCTGCAGTAAAACGTGGGAATGTTGCAAACGAGGGCATTCGTCCTTGAGTGACAATCCTGGTCGAAGTGGCTGGATGGTGAACATCCAGTGAGTGGAACATCTGATGCTTGAAAATCTGACTGTGAGAACTGGTCACATAATCATTCACCAACACCACTTGCACATTACTGGAACTCGGCCGGGAGTTAGTGCCTAATCCCCCGTACAGTCCTGACCTCTCTTGAAGCCATTTCCACATCTTTGTACTAATACATAATACAATAATACTAATACATGCACCTATTGTACCAATCATGGCTACAATGTACTGCGAAAACTTGTATATTTATGGTATCCAGGCACTAGTGAAATGCTTGGTGCATTAGTGCAGCAGGGGATTATATAGAGAAATAAAGTTTATACTCTCATAACTGGGCTCTATTATTCTGCACAATGAAAAGTCCTGGTTTGACTTGAACGCTTCTTGTATTACAGGAGTGTCCCGCAGACGTTTTATGTTTTGGACACCTCATCATCTCTATTAACACTAACAGTATTAGTGTTTATCATTTACCATAAATTTTAGTTTAAGTCCCGGTTTGACTTGAACACTCCCTATTTTAAATAAGAATGACAGACAGAAGTAGTTTGGTCTGGCATATGATGTCCAGCTCATATTCTAGTTGCTTACTCATATTTTATGAAACCGTGTGTATGCTTTTATAGGTCAAGGGAGCAAATACATGTACATGTGTTCATTAAAAAAAAAATTCTTACTTTAAGTGGAAAACATAAGCAAAAACTGTAAGTCGCCACAAAACATGCATCAGACTTGACATTAATTAATCAACTTTTATATAAAAATAAACTAGAGACTTGCAGTAAACCGTATCTATTTATAGGAAACAGCCTTGTGCTTGATCCTGACTCCTGCTTCTTTTTCCAAAGTAAAATTCTCTGCATTAAATAAAATGGGAAAATATGGGAAACATATTTTGCCTCACACCAAAGTACTAATTGATGTGACTTACATTTAATTTGAACAAGAACAGAAATTATTTACATTCTCACCATCATCCAGATCAGGGTGCGCTCCCTCCTTTTACTATATCTGGTTCCTCTTAAAGGTTTCTTCCTTGTGCCATTTTTCTTTACCACCATCATTTTTGGCCTGCTAATTAGTGATACTATTTTATACAGATTTTTTTTTTCTTTTAAGCTTTCTTCTTGACAGTGTTCATTGTTAAAAGCATGAAACAAGTAAAATTTCTAAAAAAAATTATCATTGAATTCTTTATAGGAGACTATTTGTTTGTTCTCACCTTCTGTAATATGTTTATGCACAAAATAAAGGTCTGCTCTGACAAGTTTTGAGCCAAAGGCATGAGCAAAAGACTAAATAAGCCAAAAATGAATATTCCACTAGGGGGCAGAAGGTGCATGTGAATGAAAGAAGAAGGGGTATATTGAGAAGAGATGGCTGATGGGCTCTCAGAACATTGTGTTCCCCCACATTATCAGCATCTTCAGTAGAAATAGTAGCTCAGTGATTTGCACTGTCGTCTTGCACCTCCAGGGTTCTTGTCGTTTCGTTATCTTGTAAGTTGTCCTGTTTGATTGCTAGGTGGGTTTTCTCTAGGTCCTCTGGTTTTCCCCCCACAGTCCATAGACATGCCTCATACTCTGATTGGCTTTCCAAATTGCCCCTAGTGCATGAGTGGGTGGGCGTGTGGTTGTGTGTGCGCCTGCTCTACAGAGATAACAAGCACCAAAATGTGACACTGGCGTGAACATAGTCTCTCTTCAGGACCTATAATACGCAAACTTTTCAAATTATTAGTTTTTTTCTTCTTTTTTCTTCATTTTTCCCTATTATTTCTAGGGCATTAACCTTTCTTTCACATGCCTTTCTACTGTATATCGCTTCTAATTGTAAATGTCACTGTTTATGTCGTTTTTAACATTAAACTGAGAAGTATGAGAGAAAGAGAAACCTCACTTTTTTAGTGCACAAAAGGATTGTGCAATCCTTAGACCTTCAGTTTTTTATTCTGAAATCCCCATCCCTGGCGTCAAATCTTTCCAAGCAGCAGGGAGAGCCAACAGTGAGCAGTGTTGCCTTGCATCTCAAGGGTTGGGGTTTAAATCTCACATCCAGTCTTTGTTCATGGAGTATGCATGTGCTTTGTGGGTGTCCTCAAGGTTTCCCCTAACAGTCCAAAGACATGCTTAGTAAGCTGATTGGCATTTTCTAATTGCAAATATTATTGAATTGTGCGTGTTCACGTTCCGTGTGATAGTTCCATCTAGGGTGTGTCTTGCTTTTTGCTGCTGAGTTCCCTCGAATAGGCTCCAGGTCCCCTCACTGATAAGTGCTACAAAACTTAAATTAATAAATATTAAGTTACATGTGAAAAATCAGTATTTAATTCAGTAGTAGTGTTCTTTTTTTTTTATTTTTTAATGAAAATCCCAAACAAAAAAAATTAACTATTCTCAAGACAAAAACTGTAATGAAATAATGATTTACCTTTTCATTTAAAGTATGTCAAACTGTAAAGTAATTTTTAATTAACTAACAAAAAATCTTTCGACTTCAGGGTTCCAGCTTGATTCCTGCTTTGGGTTTGTGCGCAGAGTTTGCATGCATTCTCCCAGTGCTTAATGGGTTTCCTCCAGGTACTTTGGTTACTTCCCACAGTCCAAAAACATGTAGATTAGGTTAATTGATGTTCCTAAATTGCCCATAGTGTGTGTGTGTGTGTGTGTGTGTGTGTGTGTGTGTGTGTGTGTGTGTGTGTGTGTGTGTGTGCCCTGCGATGGATTGGCACCCAAAGTCTACTGGGATAGGCTCCAGCCCCCCCGCAACCCTGTATCCAGGATGAAGTGGTATGGACGATGAATGAATGACAAATACAAAATGAAATTGTGACATAATGAATGAACAAAGGTATACATTAAAAAAAAAAACGAGATAATTGCCAGAGATTGTGAAAGGAGCACTGCTTACTTGTTTGGTAACCTTTTCAGTTACGGTGCCATTATTAAGGTGACTCCAAAGTAATCTTCTGGTTAATCAGAATTCGGAATACATGTACTGTAAGAAATAAAATGTCTTAGGAAAAAATTTATTGTTTCATGTTTGTCATTTTAGGCTAATATTGTACTAGCATACTTGTTGACACTCACCAAAGACACAGAAATAATGTACAGATTTATGAATCGTATGTACAGTAATAAACTAGAGTAACATTTATTAAATGTACCTCAAATGTAATTCAAAGCCATGTGATGTGCTAACAACATTAAACCATTTATTTGGTCAACACACAATCTGCAATGGCAACATGGATTTCTCTAGCAATCTGAGATTTCATTTAAGAAGGAATTTCATTTCAGAAAAATGATTGCGTCATCGTTTGAAAATACCGAAGACATTTATAAGAAGCTCAAAGAACAATAACAACAACAAAAGAAGCCACACACTGTAATATAGTCTTCAATGTCCTTTAGCTACTGTACAGTGCATGTCATGGCCAGTTGATGCTCCCAGAAACACCCTTTCACAATTTGAGTCCTGGAATAGCAATGTCCATGCGATGTGATAATCTGGTCATTCGGTACATTCAGGTCGTCAGCTGACTTTATTTTTATTGCAAACATTACATTGTGGAGTCTAGATCTGACGAACTGAAGTAACCCCAGATCATAACACTGACTCCAGAGGCTTGTACAGTGAGCACTATGCATGATGGGTACATCGCTTCATCTTCACACCCATTTTCCATTCCTCTAACGTCTAATCTTTATGCTCCCTAGCAAATTGATGCCGTTTTATTATTTAGTCTGATTAACAAATGGTTTGCTCATGGCCACACAGCGGTTAAATCCAAATCCTGTGGGTTCTCATCACATTATGCCTGTGGCTTTTACTTTCACTATTAAACACAGCTGTTATTTCTACGGCTGATTTCTATATGATGCAACTTCCCCAAGCGTTTAAGTTATCTCCAATCACAGTCAATCATGATTGTTTTGTTTCCTGACTATGTCCTTCAGTATTCTAATAATGCATTGGACAGATCTTAACCCAAGTCCACTAATTTTACCATTTTCTTTGCTTTACATAGACCAATAATTTGACCCTACTGAAATTGAGATTTTTTTTGCCAGGCACTGTAAATGCAAATGACCTCACAAAGTTAACACTGCTCAGCAGAGACTTGTTGTGAAAATCCTTAAAATCCAACTCCAGAACAAAATGGGCCTCAGGTGCTCTATATACTGAAACCCCAGGACATCAGAGTTGTGAAAAACTCTGACCTTTAGCAATATGGCAAACCAAACAAGACTTGGATAAATGGTTTGTATTTTTAAGAGATGAGTTTATATATATATATATATATATATATATATATATATATATATATATATATATATATATATATATATATATATATATATATATTTTTTTTTTTTTTTTATAAGAGAAGGAAATGCCATAACTTTGAATTGTGTTGGATTACATACAGGGTAATGGTTTGGCTCCAAATCACCATTCCTTCTGTATAGCATAAGGATTTCTTTAAGGGGGAACTGGGACTTGGAAAAATCATTACAACTCTGCTCAAAGCACATGGCTGGCACAGGATATGCGCTACACATGTAGTCAACTTCTCCGACAGAATATTCAACATGTACTTCAACATTTTTTCAGCTTGTCTGCCTGACAGAGTGTCTTTATTGTCCATGCACCAATTTAACCAATACTGCACTATACTGTACATAATGAATATTAATTACTGTAGCAAGCACTTGATCATGCACTAGTAATGAAATGCTTTACTTTCTATGTGGCAGATGTGGCCCACCTAAAAGTGTGAATGGGTGAAAGTTCATAACAAATTGGGGAATGCAGAGAGAAAAAAAAATTCTTTTGATAATGCGAAGATCTGGGAAAGAGAACCACAAAAACTTTGTATTCCTGAGGTGTACAGTACCTTTAATCATTCATACTGTATATGTAAGACGTGAACCACACGGATACCATTTGGTACTCAGTAAAAGTGCCCAGGACCTCGGATTGGATGATTGTTTACACTCACAACAACGAAACACTGACAAAGTGACTTCAGGAAGGGTCTAGACATTCCATTAGAGTCCAGAATTGACCTGGAGTGAACTTCTCTTGAGAGACCTGAAAATCCAGCCTGAGACAGCTTGAGAGGTTTTGCAGAGAGGAAAGGGAGAAAATCCTCAAATCAGACATGCCCAGGTCGTGGCACAGCACCCAAGACTGAAAGCTGCAACCTTTGCCAAGACAGTTTTAACAAACAACTGAAAAATGGCAGAATATTTGTACATGTGATCCTCCAGGATTTAAAAAAAATAAACTTTAAAAATATATATTTTTTTCTTCCTTTTCTGTTATTTCATCTTTTGTAAATTGTTGTACATTTACCATCAAGCAATATATAAACCATATAGTCACACAAATGTAAATGAGTAAATGAGTTACAGTATAAGAACTTTACTTTAGCAAGTACACTACCAGCCAAAAGTATGCACACACCTTCTAATATCTTGGTCTTTCCTGATTTTTATTTCTTTCTACATTGTAAAATGATTCTGAAGGCGTCCAAATTATGCAAGAAACTCCTTTGAACAGTTGATATTGAGATGTGTCTGGTACCTGTTACTTAGGTTAGCTATGGCTCTAATCTGAGGTGCTGTGTGTTAACTGGTGATTTCTGAGGCTGGTAACTCTAAATTAATTCCTCTCCTGCAGCAGAGGTAAGTTTTGGTCTTCATCATGGGTTTTGCCAATGTGCTTGACAATGCTGTTCTTGCAAGAACGATTCCAGAACAGCTGACGTTCCTGACTTAAAATAACAACCGACTGCTGCTGTTGCTGCTGTTACTTCATTTTCTAAAGCTGTATGTGTTATATCACAGTTTTAAAAAACTCTAGTAAAAATCCAGTATAGGAGATTGTATGTTTTTCCTTTGCTTGGTGAGTTTCCCCCGGGTATTCGGTTTTCCTGCCACAATCCAAAGACATGCAGGTTTCCAAATTGCCTGTAGTACAGTATGTGCGTGCGTGCGTGCGTGCGTGCATGCGTGCCCGTGTACCCTGTCTTGTGCCCCTAGTTCCCTGTAATATGCTCCAGGCTTCCTGCCACCTTATACAGGATAAGCCATTTAGAAAATTAGCAAGTGTTATTTACACTATACGAATATTACAAATGAGGAACCCTATTAAACACAATTGCTCTTTTGATAACCAACTAGATGGCCTGTAACGTACAACCATTTGACCCTGGCGTTACAGTAATGCAGGCAATGTTTCTTTACAGTTCTTCACAGGACACCACAAACGTTGATTCATACACTGGTTGAGGGTTAATACACCTTAATCACTCCACCTCCTGGCATGTTTTATGAAGGAGGGAGGAAATCTGAGAACTTGGAAGAAAGCAAGGGAAAACATGCACAGAAACTATTCAGAAAGGGACTCAAGCTTAGGATCAAATCATGGACCATGGAGCTGTCAGGCAGCAATGCTACCCATCATCCTTGTGATCATTTAATTTACAAAAGTGGTTCTTAGGGGATACTTGAGGATTACATTCACTGAAAAGTATACACCAAACCAAAAGTAAAAAAAATAAAATATATATTGCAGTATTTGTGTGTGGTTATTTTAATTAACAGTGTAGATCTTTTTTTATTATTGAAAAGTACTGAAAAAATTAGTAGTTGACTTCAGTTACTAAGATTTTAAGACCGTGACTGTGTAATAAAATATGTCAGTGTGCATGTTTTTAGCCGTTGTCACATGTACATGCTGAATCCTCAGATATGGAAATAATCCTTGTCTGGAAAAAAATTATTAATCAGAGAGGATGATGATGTGTGAGGGTTTCTCCAGGACTAGAGGTTCTCCATGCACAATGTTATGCTTGTAACATTAGCCATGTATTGTACATTCACAGTCTGCAGGTTCATATTTTCTGCATTCATAAAGTAATGTTACCTTAACACGTACACAATGTACTTTTTTTTTTAATCATGAAAAATCTCACAAAAGATATACATCTACAAACAAAAATGCATTCTAAAAGCTTGTTGTTGGTCTTTCGGCTGCTCCCGGCAAGGGGTTGCCACAGTGAACTATCCGGTCCGCACATACAAGCCTGGCACAGGTTTTGCCGGATGCCCTTCCTGATGCAACCTTCCCATTTTATCCCGGCTTGGGACCGGCACTGCATCCAGTGGCTGGGGGTTGGGTGGGAATTAAACCCGGGTCTTCCGCATGGCAGGTGAAACACCTGCTGTACCAGTGAGCCACCAATGCCCTCTGCATTGTAAAAGCTTGTAGTTAATATATTTATTCATTTTACATGTATTAATGTTCCTATGAATTTGTAAAAAACAAAAAAAACAAAAAAAAAACAGAAATTCGCTAAATATTAGTTTATAATGTGTTGTTACATCTTTTGAATAATTATTGCAAGTTTTAATAAAATTCTCAGTTGATTGTGGAGGAAAAATCCAGTTTTTCCATAATAGAAATATCTGAATTATCTGAACTTGCACTTATGGAAAAGAAAATGAAGTCTGTGTTCCAGCGCTAAACTAAGGACAGCAATCCAGACGTGATGTTGATTTACTGTAGTTTTTGTCAAGAAAACGTTACAATTCCTGAAGAATACAAAGATTCTGTGTTATACACTGTACTGTGTGGCCCTTTATGGCCCTTTAGATAGTTTAGAGAGCTGCAACTAAACATGATACTGGACAAACACCTTAATCCAGTGATGTCTGGATGGTGATTTTCAGGATTCTGTGACCGATGCTGAGAAGATTCAGAAGCTATACTAAGTCATAGTACAGAGCGAGAGAACTGGAGGAGCTGCTCTGTGAGGCATGCAAGGATTGTAACCTGAAAAGCAAGGTACGTGAGAAAAGCCTTTAAGAGTACTTCAGAGCAAAAAAGGTACTATTTTAAAATAATATGAGCTGCATATGAGGTAAGTGATTGAGGATAGGAAATATATGCACACCGGAGTTTGATGCTCACGTGCGCTTGGAGCCAGAGTGGTGAGAGCAGTGATGGCTGGTTATGATATTAGATGGAAGGCTGAAATCACAGTTCTATCACTCACTTGCAATAAAACAGTTTGGGATAATATTTATGTAGTGTATTATGGCATGAAAGTTAATTGATGGCATAATAAGAATAATGTGGGGCCCATATTACACACACACACACACATAGAGAGAGCGAGAGAGAGAGAGAGAGAGAGAGAGAGAAAGAGAGATTTCCAGTTCTTTTCTTAGGAGCATTTTCTTAGGAGAAAAATATCAATAAATAAGAATAATAATTTTAAAAACTATGCCTTTTACTTTGATTGGAAATATGTGCTTAGGTTCAAAGTTCCTATACTTTTAGTTTCTTTTCCAAAGGCATTTGTTTTGGGAGAAAAGGATGATTGTTTGGATAACCATAATGCACACTAAGAGGGTCCCTCAGCATCTCATGACATTGACAATCATCATATCTTACCAACATTCTGGTTTAAATTGAGACAGAAAAGCTGAGAAATTACCAAGCTTAAATAATGATACTAATGAACCCTAAGCAAGAAACAGCTGAGCCAAAATAACAAAACAGGAATTGCTGTAAGATAACTCAACTCTGCACTCAAGGTTAAACACAGAATCCTGGAAAACAGTCGAATCAATAAACAGACTTGTGCCAAGTGTGTAGGAAAGGGTGAACAACCTAGCGTTAAACAATTCCCTGTAACAGAAGCATGAGCAGACTGAGCACATTGCATATTTATGATTCATGGTGAATTTCTTTTAACCATAATGAAAACCATGCAGTGCTGTGAAAAAGTATTCGGCCCATTGCTAAATCATAAATGAGCTGCAATTGACCATATTTTTTGGAAAGTTGGGTTAAATTCCCCTCGCCACACCCAAGCCTGGTTACTGCCAGACACGTTGAATCAAGAAATCACTTGACTAGAACCTGTCGGACAGTGAAGCACACTAAAAGATCTCAAAAAGCAACCCTGCTGCGATATAAAGATGCTGCGATGTTTTTCTCACACGACCTCTGTAAAAATTCCAGAGCAAATTACCTACTGTTCTTCAGCAAACTCTGTAAAAAGTGAACTACCTTACAATCTCTAGCGCGCCGGTATTCGAGTTTCATATGACCATACGCAATCCACACATCCTCGACACGTGGTCTTGTGCAACGCCCACATATAAAACACAGACACGCCTACCTCCGTAATAAACACGAAGATGTTAGTCCTGTCCGAACATACGTTTCCAAAAAATTCTAACTCAAACGTCCCCCAGTAAAACTAGTCCCGTCCAAACAGTGCTTTAGTCTGGAAAGGGATACAAAGCCATTTCTAAGGAAATTTCACAGTGAGATCTATTATCCACAAATGAGGAAACTTGGAACAGTGGGAAACCTTCCCAGGGGTTGGCCTACTTTTTCACATAATGCCAGGCATGTTTGGGCAGCTTTTCCCCCCTCAATAAATCAAATCATCATTTAAAAACTGTGTTTTTATGTGTACTTGCGTTATCTTTGTGTATTATTAAAATTTGTCTAATGATCTGAATCATTTAAGTGCATTTTTCTAGAAAATACAGCAGTGCATTATCAGGTTGCCTTTTTTATTAAACAGAATAGGCCCATTGTAAATGTAACATTAGGCACAGAAGCTTAAATCTGTTTTCAATCATGTGTGTGTTTAAGGAATGTAAGCAAGAGCGGAAGGCTCACAAACTCCTCCAGGTGGAGAATTATAAGATAAAGAAGATACAAATAGAGGTAAACTAATCTTAGGAATGACTGGTATTGTGGACTATCTCTCCGTCTCTGTCCATGTCTGTCTCTGTCTCTGTCTCTCTCTCTCTCTCTCTCTCTCTCTTTCATCTCTCTCTGTCTCTGCGTTTGTGGACATTTTGTTAATTTATCTACAATCTGGTGGTAGTCATAGTGAAACAGAACGGCCCTTTGAAGACACAGGAAGGGCTTCAGACAGTGATGGCCAGTGATGGTGATGATGGTGGTCCTGACAGTGATGTGAAAGAAGTGTCCTTCTTGTCCTCAAGTGAAAGATGAAACAGAATCGATGGAGAAAGACGTTGGGTCAGACGATGTAGATGATGATGAGAAAGAGGATAAAGAGGAGAAGGAGCCAGTTGCTTTTTGTCCTCAAGAGAAAACAGAATGGAATGAGGAAGAATTTGGATCAGAAGCAGGAGTTTCAGGGATGGCAGCACATGGCAGCTCTTCTTCAACAGCAGCAATCCCGATCACCTACTCCACTTCTCCATGCCCTCCTAAAGATAAAGGCTATATTTTATCATATTTTTTGAGGGTTGGACGCACGGGAGGAACAGGAGAAAACCCAGACAGAACTTGTTCCACACAGACAGCAATTTACTATAAGCCTAGGATCAAAGTGTTCATTTCACACCACAGTGTATCATTAGCTAAACATTCATGCATTAATTGCAGCATACTGGCAAATCCTGTTCAAGAGTCAAATCATATAGACAATTATCTAAAGAAAATATACTCTTTGTTAAGATTTTTAGCTACAGCAAACCTGTCCATGGGAACAGTGCAGGACTTACAACCTACAAAATCTAAAACACACACACATCCCTCAAGCAACATTTGTTTCGCCATAAACAAACTGATCCAAAGTTCAGCATGTTGCACAATCATGCTTTAATTACTGCTAGAATGATATGTTCTTGAGCTGTCTTAAAAACAAATATAAAGCTTGACATTATATATATTAATATAAAAATGTCAAGAATAATTCGATAGCTAGCTTGACAAAATGTAACTTTGGAACAAAAAGAGAGGGAGCATTGTAAAACAATCAAAAGACTGGTAAAAGATGAAGGCTGTGTTTCAAATGATCAGTGTCGTATTGTAATTATCCTTGACCTTGATTGGAAATGTCATTGGGCAGAACAAAATGATGAGAAACGTGTTGGCTCAATTGATCATTGGGCAACAGAATTAATAATAATAAAACCCCCTTGGCATTTCTGATTTGTGATGTGTGTCACTGGGTGTGTCATATGAGATTTTGTTTTGAACAGATTTTATTATGAACTGGTGGCATTGAGGCCTGTAGGAAAACATTGTGCAAGAACATTGTAGTATTTGGCTATGCATGTTTTTTTTTTTTTGTGTTAATGTATTTAGTACACTGTGAACTCCATTTGACCCTATACTGCCAAAAAAGAAAGTGTTCCATAGATCTTTATTTCCATTTACCTCAAAGGTTATTCATATATTATCTAAAGTTTTATTTAGATAATTTTATTATTACCTCACAGTATGACATATGAGGTGATGATGACTCTGTCGATTGTTACATTCGGTGACACACATACTGTTACACAGTGAGGGACTTCCAATATACTGGCTGCCTGCTACAACGGCTACCCCAAACACCGGCCACCAGTGGTAGATCAATATATCTAGATATTTATTGGAGATTTTATGGGTAGCATATTCTGATACAATATTAGGTATCTCCATCAAATAATGCTTCCAGTACATAATAAACAAAATGAATATTACAGTTCCCAAACTTGTGGGTTTTTATGCTTTTGATAGGTAATTATAGGTAGGATAATTTGACCGAACAATGGCTAGTACACTAGTACAGAGCCCCTCTGGTGACATGGGCGGGGGGGGGGGGGGGGGGGTGATGGATTATTTGGAACAA
>JAAGKR010004178.1:53196-64739 GCA_011419295.1 Clarias macrocephalus
GCCCCCCCCCCCCCAGAATGATGACGTCAGAAGTAGGTATTTGAACGTTCTAATTAGCGCGAGACCTAAAAAAATATTAGCGCGAGACCTGGGAGGTTAATTGACTTGTTAATAGAGATTTTTTTTCCCGAAATATCTCAGATCAAATACCAGAAATAATGGTTATTATTAATACAAAAAAGCTGTAGACAGATATGTATGTAGGGATGTCGGGAAGGTTTCTCTGTGAACGAGTGCATGGTGGGGAAAAACGAAACAATTTAATAAATAAATAAAAAATGGCGCAGATAAGCGCGAGCCTGGAAGGTGGGCTTGACGGTGCGCGCGCGCGCTCGTGAAAGCCGAGCTGTGTGCCTGTTTCCCTGCATTCCTATGATGTGACACCTCAAAGCCTCTCAGTCTGCTTTCAGACTTCGCTCACAGTGCGGGCAGTGTGCTCTCCTAACTGTGCTCTCCGGTCGTTCCGGCGCGCGCGCGTGTGTGTTTGAGATCACTTCGCGCAACTCCGTAGTCAAGGAGAGTCGAGCTTTAGGAGCTGAAAAGTTTTTGAGGTGAGTGCCGCGACATGCACGTGCATGCGGAACACCGGGCTGTTATGATAAATGCGTGTTTTTATTTAATTTAAATATTTTTGTAATATTTACAAACCGCGTTCGATGGAAGAGACTTTGTGTTCGTTGCACGATTGTGCTGATTTTGTTTGTTTGCGCGCTTTTCCAGTGAGACTTAAACATCATCTGGCTTCCACTGGGTTTGTATGTTATGTTTGTGCTCGGTGTTGTTGCATCCTATTGAAGCTTTCCCTCCCTCCTTTTTATAAAAGATTGTTCGTACGTACGGTTCCTCTGTTTAGATGAATGAACCGTGCAGATGTGATACTCAGTTCGATTTTACCGCTCAGGGATTCCCAAAGCCCTCCAATCTATGCGAAGTATTTAACTTTAAGTACACCACCATTACTAATAAATGCCAAAACGTTTGTTAAAGCATGCCACGTTTCAGGTTGTGTAATGACATCTTTACTTTTTTTTTTTGCATATTTATTACAATTAAAATACAAAAAATATATCTATTGACATTACTGCATTGCAGCACTGAATATGTTTGGATGTAACCACCAGTGAACCCCAAGGGGTCAGTGAACTGTTGGGTTATTAGACCCTGGATTAATCTAAACCATTTACAGATGTCCGCATACTGCAGGTTTTAATTCTGCTGTCTAAGCTTAAAACTATAAAATTTTCTTAATAGAATCTTATATAGAAGACAGTAGATGAAATGCATGGTGTAAGGCTGCAGTGTACGGACTACTAGGAATGCATTTTAAGCTATTTTCCTACGTTACACTTTGTGAAATCAAAGTTCCAGTGGTACGTCTAGAATTCGGCTTCTGATCTGCTCCGTTCTTGGTTTTGGTGGCAGCATGGAAAATTTGATCAAATGGATTGGCTTGTCTCAGGCTGTATTGTTTGAGACCTTTTTGATGAACCTTTTGGTTATGGGTCAAGCCTTTGTCGCTTTTTAAAATTTTTTAAATTAATTTTAATGGAAGTAAAAATCTTTAAATGCAGCAATGAAGTCGGCTCTCTTGACCTGTGATTTTAAGGAGTTTTCACCAAAAAAAAAAAAAAAAGTTTTCATCAAGTCCATTTCAACTTGACTCTGATGCAGAAGTGCAGTAAAATATTTTATGTCCCTGTTACTCTGACAGTTTGAAGTTCAGCAGCTAAAAGAGTGCGAACGCAAACCCACTTGTTGGCACCTGTCAAGTCCTGTTCAATAAAACAAGTGCGTGATATATTTATTTCCGGCGAGATTACTTTGTTGTTTCTGTTCTCTTATATTATTGTCATACTTATGGGTTTGTATGCGTGAGACTTGGACACGCCTACGCTCCTGTGGCAAAACTGGTAGCTCAGAGTTATCAGGCCGACACGTGACACACCCACAGCCATAAAGTCAGTTAGAGGATTGTCACAAAGAAAATATGTTACAGATAAGTGTATGGACGAGGTAGTCCCTACATACACAATTATGATTCAGATGCATATCATTTGTAATATATTATGATTGTCTGTAGGTACCTGCTTTATTTTCTAGACTCTTATAGTCATACAAGTTCCTATTGTTTCACTGTCAGTTGTTTGTCTTCAGTGAGTAGCGCAGCTTTTTTTCTGCCAGCATTTGAGGTAAGCCCATTTAGTCATGGATGAAACTAGCTCTAGTTCTTTAGCCTGTGTGGCCTCTTGCCTCCTGGCCTGAACCCAGTCGTGTGTGTTTTGCGGCTGTGTGAGCTAGTGGGTGTGCGTGATTGAGGAGGGTTGGGAGGAGGGGGGAAATTCCCGTAATTCCCCAAACTTCCATGCCCGATCACGCCGCTTCACACCCTCCCTCAGCGCCAGTCTGGAAACACTTGAAACAGGTTGCCGATGATGAGCGTAGGCATTTTTGAGAAAAGATTTAAATCCGGATGAATTCCTCATCCATTACAATTGGCTTCAAATGTTGCGCTGTGGATTTCCTTGGAGAGTTTTCTTCATAGCAAGTCTGTTAACTTTGATCAGTTAGCAGAAAAAGCAGTCGCTAATTGAACGATCTGTTCCTGTTTGAGATCTGATATGTGAGCTTTTACATGTTAACAGTTTTATTGTGCTCCTAATCTCATTCGGGAATCAACCTCAGACGTCGCAGCTCACTTTTGTCTCCATGCCAGGTTTAGTGTGTCACGTGAATGTCGGTTAATTATGAATGTATCTTGCAAGACCGAGGGTGTGTCTTTATTCATCTCAGACAGTAAACTTTAAGGTGTTTGAGAAAGCACAACAGGTCTGCTTTACTTACTGTAATAGTCGATATTTCCTGAAAGAAAAAAAGAAGCAGAACAAATGAGGGCGAAATGTGTTTTCTTTTTGGCGTATTGTTCCACCAAAACTTAACCATGGAGAAGCTTTAGTTAGACAGATTTTGATCTGTGTGGCTTGGCTGTATAGTAATTGTGGCATTTTCCATTTTGGTGTCGATGCATTTTCCTTCTGGACCCTTTTTCGCCTCCCTGTCCTACCCTCACGATCTGAACTGGATGACTCTGACTCTGAACTCTGAAAGAAGGCTCCATGCTGCTATTAGCTCAGAGATTTATAGCCATGTGGGTGTGTGAACTATAGTGGTGGATCTTGACTAGCTGAACAAACCCAAAATCAATAGAACTAATCCCCCCCCCCTTCTTTTTGTAGTCCGTTTGGGCTGCCCCCAGCAAGGCCTCACATTCCAGAGGCCCACACATTTTTAAAGTGTGATTTTATTTTTCCTGATGCTCCCTCCAGGGCTGAGAATTTTCTTTGGCCAACTGTGATTTCCTCTGAGAAAACAATTTCTCAAGTACACATGAGAATCTTACCTGATCCAAAATAAAAATATTAATTAATTTCAGTTTGAGTCTTGCTCGTTTTATTGGAGGGTGGGGGCGTACATCTAATTTAATTAAATTTAATTAAATTTAATGGTATACTCATTTATTTATTTTCTCTCTTGTCTCTCCTAGCTTTTGCAGGTCATGAGATCTTGACAGAAGACCTTCCTTGAAAGAAGATCCTGGGGAGAGGACTGGGTCGAGCATTGTGCAACCTGGGAGTGCCGTTCCTTATTTTGGAACTCGGTTCTCTTTCCGCTTCCAGCAAAAGTGACTCTTTTGGAATCAAAAGAGGTTTTTTTTTTTTTTTTTTTTTTTTTTAAATCCTATCTGGCTTTGACAGCCAAAATCTGTGATTGTGTGTTTTGTGATATGAGGGTTTGTGTAGAGGAACAGGTGGGAATTGGACTTCCTTGCATCTCTGTATCTCCGGAGAAGGCTCTGGGAGTCAGGATGGAGGCGAGAAACTCGTTGACGAAATACAGAAATCCGATGTTACCTTTGGGTTATGAGACGCATGAGAGGAGAAACTCCGAGCCGCTGATCCCTTGTTCATGCTTACATGAGGATCGCTGTGACACTAAATCATCTGAACGGATACGTGAACAGAACAGTGGTTCAAGAAGATCTTTGGACACCAGATCGAAGAGCTTGGAAAGCCTGGACTATGTACACAAAGACTGCTGTTGCAGCACGGCTTCGTGCCGCCGGGTGGAGGGATTGTGTTGCAGCCAGCAGTGTAGCACATGTGGGCCAGTGGAAACAGACGGGTGCTGCCAAGAGGCCTCTTTTCAAACTGGAGGCTGGGAAACAGGGTTTCCGAGGAGAACAGAGGGGTTTTCTTCTGCCGCGATGCAGCTTGCTGGAGACTCGCCAAGCCTGGATGAAGAGAGGCTCGACACCAGGAGAATCAGCTTACCGACGCCGTTCGTGTTGCGCTTTCACTGCACGTGCGTCTATGCTGCAGGGCTTGAAGCAGGAACGCAGGACCGGGTGAAGTTAAATTCGGTCCGTTGTCACACTGGTGTCTTCTCGAGCCTGGAGAGACTCAACAAGCCGTCTAAAGTCAGGTGCTTGAGGATGCCCTGCCAGGCTTCCACAACCTCAAAGCCTTCCTTGGCTCACCAAGACAGCAATGGCCAGGCCGCAGCTTCCGAAAGTGACGTCGCTCATAGGAAGGAGCGGTCCACTGTGCTGGTCCGTAGGTACCTGAAAAACAACCAGAAGGTCTCGAAGAAGGTATGCACCGGCACCAGAGCGATCTTGAGGACCGGTCACATATCTGACAGAGCATGGCAGGCTGCTTATAGAAAGGCCTGTAACTGTATAGACACGGAATACAGCAGAGTGCTCCAGGCCATCCAGCTGCAGGTCTCCAGAGCACTTCTCTCATATTCAGGGGTCAGACTGAAACAGGTAAGATTGTTTTTTTTTTTTTCTCTCTCTCTCTTTTGCTCTGCATAGTATAGCGTTATGCACGATAAATGCTTGCATTGGATGTATTGAGATGAGTATTAGTATGACTGTGATTTATGAGTTTAGATTGTGAGTATGACTAAAGTTTTTCCCTGTCTGACAATTCCATGTCTGAATTCATTATAACTGTGGAATGTGTGTGTACTTATTAAACTGGTGCATATGCCCCATGTACATAAGTTAGTTCCTTCTTTTTGTACAAACGCGACATTATACTGTAGATCACAGTTGAATGTCAAAAATTCATACTTGAATGTAAACTTTTGGTTCTGGACAGAGAATTAACTGCTTTTGAGGAACAGAGTTTTAAAATAACAGTGCGTTAATGTTTTATGTGTTTCCGTTGTCAATTTGGTTCGCAAGGTCTATTCAGGAACTTGACCTTTATATGTTAATGATGCACAAATTGCATGTCATAAATTTAAGTTTTGAAAGATCCCGTGTTCTCAAATGTAAAGAAAAACCCAAGGATTTTTTAAGGGTTCATATTTCTGCTGCTACAGTTTAAGAGACGACGTTATAGACACTTTTTTAAATTTTTTTATTTATTTATTTATTTTATATTCAACATTCTGAAAAACAGCCATACTTGTGCTGTGTATGGTTGTGTACATGACAAATTCAGTTAGACTGAAGATTCTCTACTAGTAAAAGTTGTTGTTTTTACCTGTGCACCACGTTGCCTTGCCTCAGGTTTTAGCCTGGGTCTTAAAATCTAATGTACAGGGATTACTAACTTGATTGACTCATCAGTTTGGATTTGAGTCATCTCATGTAAATTTGCAGTGGAACAAAGTCTGTTCAACACTGTGAGAACATTTGTTCCCATGATATGTGTCAAGGCTTGTGTTGCATCCTGGATGGCTGTTTTCAATTGATTTTTATTCCCTCAATAACTGTATTATGAAGTGTTTTTAAACCACTGACTTTTTTTTCCCCCCAACATACTGTCTCCATGGTTGGCAGAACTGAATAATATGAGGAACAGGCAGTGATTTTGTGGATCCAGTGCCAAAGGAAAAACAGTGTCTTGATTGCTCATTAATATGACAAAGGACTGATATGTTTGCAGTTCTCTAAAAAGTTCCAAGGCCGTTTAATGCACGATTTGCATTTTTAGGTGCATAAAAGTTTTTTTTTTTTTTTTCAGCGATGCAGGATTATGATGATTTATAATCAGGCCAGCAAATTTTGCAGTAAGTCAGAGTCATGAGCAGGGCCAGAGCTTTGACCTTGCATAATCTGCTGCTTGTTATGCTTAGGATCATTACAGGCAGTTTTACTGGTCAGGACATTGGAGCCCCTTGTTTAAGTTCCTGCTGTGGCACCACACTAGTTAAACACATTAGATTTTTATTGCTCCTCTGTGGTACCAGACTTTGGCATATTTTACTACTAAGTTCATTTTTTCCCCTTGTAACAAGAACAATGAATAGGTTATCTAAATTGTGTTTTCGGAATTGAATGAACGTTCCCATATGTAATAGTAAGTTGAGTTAAAATCAAACGCATGCTTTGTTTGCAAAGTCTAGCAAGGCATTGCTTCATATCATTTCTTATACATATTCCAAAAACATAATTATTTTAATTAATTATTGATATTTATTGATTTGGTGTATATATCACGCCGCTGATTTAAGGGTTTAAGCTCCTTGTTGCGGTGGTGCAGTAAGTGTCCGTAACTGTGTGTAACGCTCAGCCAGGGGAGACGTGGAAAGGGGGGCAGCAAAAGCAAAAGAGAGCTGCTCTGTTCCACCAGGCCAATCTGAAGCCTCCAGAGACTTTGAGGTTCAATAGTGAAGGTGCACACAAGCCAGCATTCTTTCCATGTGAGCTTAGGGTGGTTGTATTGAGCACAAGCCCTGCTGTTTCCACGCCAGAATAATTCACATAATTTAATGGGCTGCCGAATTATGCGGGCCGCTTTTCCATAATGTGGGTCTTTGTGTGTTCTTTGTTGACACAATTCAGCCTCTTGCCTTTTTTATTTTTTATTTTTTTGCAGGTCACCTTTTAACCGGAGAATAAATCTGAGCCGCAGCGTTACTTATGTGGCCTGTTTTATGTTATGCGCTATTTAATTATGAGCTTGTTTGCTTTTCCTGCTTAGAAAGGAGGATAAATATTGTTTCCCCAGCTAACCTAGTTGTGGCCTTATCTTACCTTTTATTAGGTGACTTAATTGGTGAGAATACGTCAGGTCGGTCTCTCTCTCGCTCTCTCGCTCCCACATATACACTTTGCTCACCTCTTCAGTTAGCGAACACCTGGCCTTTTAATGAAATCCTCCAGTCCTCCTTCCAATTAACCTGAGAAACGTCCTTTCATTTGACCATGAGTGTTTGCCAAGTCCACACCACGGTTTGCTCTCAGTAATTGACTTGGCCGTCAGCAGATGTTTGCCCACCACAAACGTCCCTCCTCTCAGTTGCCGCGTTAACGGGAAGTCCTTTTGAGAAGCGTATGCTAATTGTCCCTCTCATAAACTATACATAAGAGAGGAAGTACAGAGTTCAGGCCTAGACCTCTTCTGCCCTTGGCTGTCCCTGCTGCATTTCCCAGTGGAGCACAGAGCAAGACACTTGGGGATTTTCTTGTTTCGTCTCAGCAGGGCTACTTGGACTCCCTGCAACTCACTGGCAGACCATACAACTTATATTCATCGACTGGATTGTAGCTACTGTCTAGTATTTGAGTCAAGTGAAAAACTGGCGAATGGAGACTGTTGTAGGTTTCCCTGTCATCAGAGGAAATGAGTGCAGTGCAGTAGAGTGCAACAGTACAGGAAGATAAATACAGCCTGACGAAGCAGTGGTATGTGATTGCCCGATTAGTGACCGTATACAGTGAAGGCGGTGACACACTTCTCCAAACAGGTAATGACTTGTGACTGGCGTGATAAGAGTTTTTATCATGGTCAGCAGCCGCTGGTGGTGATGTTTTCAGTGCAGTGATGAACAAAGTTTAACAGTGCAAGGCCAAGCACATCTTGCTCAAGCTATAATGCAGGGTTTAAGCTTCTCACTAATAGGCTTTCCATCAGTCTCGAATATAAACCCATAAGAAATGTGTTAATAACCAAGAACGTTATTGCTGTATAACTAAAGAGATTTTCCTTTTTAAGGGAATCTAGCAGTCGATGTTAAGACTTGCTTGGAGCCTCTTTAGGATGTACATAAATTTGATAACCTTTTCACCTAGTAGAAGAGAAATAGTTAGAAATCTGTGTCATCGTATTTTCCTAAAATACGTGACCTCCAACATGCCGCATCGACACGTCTGTGCAGATGTCCAGGCAACGCCTCTGGATCTCCCTATGCACTAATAGAATATGGGGGTGGGGCAGTTGGATTTTGGCTAGCTCTCGCATCTTGTAACTCCTGGGATACTAAACAAACAGCATGTTTTTAGGGTTTTTTTGGTTTCTAATCGTACTGCTTGGTTTGACCCGGAAGAAAGAGGATGGGTTCAGGGAAGTTTTTCGAGTGAGTGAGTGAGTGAGTGAGTGAGTGAGTGAGTGAGTGAGTGAGATTACGTTTTATATATTGTGTGTGCGTGTGTGTGTATATTCTACAAAACAATCCTGAATGTGCTTAAATGATCATTTAATCATTTTCTTTAAACCGTAGATATTTAGATGTATATCTGCTACTTCTGCTCTGTAAACCTTCATAACGACTCTAATCTGAGGTGCTGTTTGTTAATCAGTGATTTCTGAGGATGGTGACTCTAAATGAACTTCTCTGCAGCAGAGGTAAGTTTAGGTCTTGCTTTCCTGGGAAGGTCTTGATGAGAGACAGTTTCATCATGGTGTTTGATGAGTTTTGCAAATGCACTTGACAACTTGGTACAGTATTCAGCTTTAGAACAGCTGACCTTCTTGTTTTAAAATAACAACTATTCTTGTTACTCAATTACTTAATATTGTATTCATAGGTTGGAAAAAAAAATCCAGTATTGTTTTAGAATGTAGAAAATATACCCCAGCTTGTGTCCAAACCTTTGACTGGTAATTTATTAATTGTGGCTTTGTAGCTACAGTCGTCTGCAAAATCACAACATACTGTACCGTAAGTGTTTGTGCAGTATTTCTATGGAGTTGGTGTATTGCAAAAACTGCAGCAGGTTGGTCAGGGTCACGTTTTTGCATTTGCAAGTTGTGTGTTTCAGTGCCTTCGGGTAAACTGAAATGGAAACCTAGAGGGTGACTCAAAAAATAAAAAACACTTCAAAGTGCTTTCATTTTGAATTGGCCTTAACTGAATTGCATTAGACTTGGATTTAACCTGAGCTCATTTGCATGATCTATCCTGTTCCTGTAACTTTAGTTCTGTCTGAACAGTGCTAGATGATGTTTATAATTGAATGAATAAATGACTTTTTTAGCTTGTTTTTGTGTCTGAAAACATGAATGGTGTCGCATGTAATCTGTGACACGAGTTGTTCCTTTAACTTTCCTCACCGTACAAGCAGATTTAAATCCCACACTATGGTATAGTTTAAAATTCAGACTTGCCAGACATGGGGCACATCACATCCTGTGTCGGTCCTTGTACTGAACCACAGGAAGTGACTTCATGATAACATGCGCTCCCTCTCACTAGCGCACGCAACCGTCATTGCGACCTCGTGCCAAACACAATATGGACAGGACGGGGGCACCACGGGGACTCCAATATCGGCAAGAGTGTATGCTTTGTCTCTCTTGATCTTATCTACTCTATAATCTTGTGCTTACATGCAGAACCTACTACTGAGACCAACAATCTCACATACTGACTCTGTACACCTCTGTGACTGCTATTTCTTCTTTACAGTACGTACAGCACAGGTTCCCACTCTTGGTAGGAGCGTACCTGATGTCTATCACACAGGTGTTAGTCAGCTGATTGGTTAAATCAGGCACGTTGTGTGCGTGAAAGCAAAAGCAAACTGTAGACGATGGTGGTAGTCTAGGACCAAGTTTAGGAACTTGTGATAAACTGTGTAATGATGGCGGTGATATGTAATGTAGTTACAGTATATTATTATCACTAAATTAACTGAAATTTCTAATGAATGAAGGCGTAAATCACAGTACACTCATAACTCTTAGGAGCAGTAAAAAAAATAATAATAAATAAATAAATATATTGTGCAACTTGTTTAAAGAAGTTGTATGTTAGTCCTAGCCAAGGTAATTTCAGTGAGTTCTGACCTCCCTACCGTAAATGCATTAGTGTGGCAGAGGATTATATGGAGAATTTATGATAGTTTGTACTTTTATACCTGTGTTCTGTTATTCTGTAAAATCAAAAGTGACTTGAACGACCCTCATTTTTCCTAGAAAGCAGAAATATGAAGCTGTTTAACATCTGAGCAATCACTGATTTCCAAAAAGAAGTTTCTTCCTCCTCACTTCCATCCTAAGGAGTTTTTCTTGATGCAGTCATCCTTGGCTTGCATAGTGATGGTTAGGATAGTGATATCATTTTTGAATTTTGACCCTAAGATCTGGAGTGCTCAAGATGTGTTGTAAAGAAATCGTTGACTTGAGTCATTTTGTAGCCAAGTAAACATGAACAAACTTTAAATTCTTTATTATTTTTTATTTTTTATTTATTTATTTATTTATTTTTTTTATGTAAATGATACGGATGGGCAGTTTAATATTTTGTCATGGTATAGATTTTTCACAACAATATTTTTATTGATTTTAAACAGGGATATAACAGGGTAAACATGCAACGTTCATTTTTTTTTTTAAGAAACAGGAACTATGATGTGTTGTATGTTGAAAGAACTGTACAGTATACAGTATGTAACAAATCTGATTTAAAAGTAACATGGAAACATGTATAAATGCTAAAATTATTATTTAAAAAAAATCATTAACATTTATACATGTTTCCATACTAAAATACATCAACGTTCTTAAACTGCTGATGCTAGGCTCAGTTTGTTTTTCTTTCAGCTGCTCCCATTAAGGGCCACCACACTGGTTGATTTGGCACAGGTTTTATGCTTCTGAGTCAGAATACTCTGGTATTTCTAAGTGCTGACACTCATCACTCATCAACTACTGTATACTCCTTAATCCTGTAAACAGGATTGCAGGAGGCCTGGAGCCTTTCCCAAGAGACTTGGGGCACGAGGCGGGGTACACCCTGGATGGGGTGCCAGTCCATTGCAGGGCACACATTCACACGCCCATTCACGGCGTTACGGGCAATCTGGGAACGCCAGTTAGTCTAATCTGCATGTCTTTGGCCTGTGGGAGGAAAGGAAACTGAAGTACCCTGAGGAGACCCACCAAGTACGTGGATGACATGCAAAGGCGTGCGAGGCAACAGTGCTAACCGTAAGCCACCGTGCCGCCTACTGCTGATGTAAGACTTATGAAATGAGACTCATTTATTTTTATAGCAGGGAATCTCCACTACTTAAAGTGTCAGGTTAAAGCCATTTCTGGAAAGAGAAGACATGCCGGATTACGCGTCTGAGTGAGCAGTTGATAAGAGTAATATGAAATGACAAAGCTCAGGGAAATGGATCAAAAAGGTAGGAGAATACTCAAAAACGCAGGTGTGCTCCAGCACTTTGGGAAAAGCCTTGTGGAGCCAAACAACTGGTTTTTATCTAAGCATTTGAGCTGCTGTTAAGGTTTTTTTTTTTTTTT